>JACEGR010000621.1:0-239206 GCA_014170235.1 Listronotus bonariensis
TACCAGGGTACAGGAACACATTAGCCTTTTCAATAAATACAAAGATTCGGACATCTCAACACTAAGTCGGCTTTTGCCAATCATTTATTGGAATCCTGGGCATACTTTTTTCAACTGACAGAAATGCTAATCATCTCACAGTGTTCAAAAGTGGAAAACTCAGATCTTCTAGAAAATGGAGATAACCAGCAGCTCAAAAGAGTCCCGTTTTAACTCATGTTAATGACGTGTTTAATTTTGAACCGATATTAATTTTTAATAACTTACAGGAAGAAGGGTAACTACTATAGTTCCGTGGTTCAGTGGTATAATGTTGGACTTACAGTCGAAAGGTTGGGGGTTCGATCCTGGGTTGGACCAAAATATTTTTTATTTTTATTTTTATTTATTTTATATTTTAAATTTGTGTGCTGATCTAACCTCATTCTTTGTTATTATTTTAATATGTAGTGTTGTGTAAAATTCTTTGTTTTTAGTATTTTAATGGTATGTTAAGTTTTATTTTATTTATATAATTAATTAAGTTAGGTTCTTTCTGTTTTATAGGTCTGATGATGCTCGTAATAAGAGCGAAACACGTGTCACGATTTTTAAATATATGTTTTTAATTCCTTTGACTGAGACCACGACTTTGAGTTGTACCTTTTCTGTTTACTTTACAAGAGGTCTCTTTGAGAAAAATGGACGACTTTTTCCATATTATGCAGAGCCAGTCGGCTCTGTAAAAAGTAGACTTAGTAATAGGGAAGAACGCAGTTTTAAGTATTTCTAACCATACTAGAGTGCAGCGCGAGCCAGCTCTGGGCCGTAGTATAGGTAGTAATTATAATGACGCTGGTGTCTAAGTGTACTCGACTACAGATCCCGATTTATTTTTTTAGGTGCGAAGACTTGCTGTGATTTATATTATTCTTTAGGTGCATATTTGAGTGGCAGGCACAGTTATTATAAACGTAAACATAACTCTCTTATTAATCTAATTTTTTTATACCTACTAGTGCAGCTGTGAGTGCTCTTGTTTATTTGTGTTGATGAATCAAGTTATTAGAATGGATAAATATCCAAATAATATTCAAAAAATCATGGACTCAGTGAGGATGTGGTTCTCAATAACAGTTATGAAAATGAAAATAATTATTCCTTAACTATAAGAAGCAAAAAAAGTGATGAAGGGGAATTATCTGACAGTGAGTGGTGTAATAACTGGATTAATAAATTTAGTACCATAACCAGCACGAACTGGATTGTGAGACCTATATATATCCTACCCTTCAAAAATACCAGTATAAGAAGGTATTTTAAATGTCCACCATAGCAGCTTCACATAAAGGTGAGCTTGCAATAAAAGAAGTGAGAGCAGAGGTTAGAAAACAGAAATTGTGAGGCAACCATCGGGATCTGTGGTCGAGTATATTTAGGAGTATGAAAATAATGCGTAACGCCAGTTACACATTTACTATCTGTACGACGGCCCAGAGCTGGCTCGCGCTGCACTCTAGTATGGTTAGAAATACTTAAAACTGCGTTCTTCCTATTACTAAGTCTACTCTTTTGCAGAGGTGACTGGCTCTGCATAATAGTATAGATAGTAATTACTCCGATGTGGTATTATACAGGGCAAGTTATTATTGAAGTAATAAAAATGACCTAGAGTACAGTCATTTTAAATTTAACGTTATAATAATAAAGTAAACAGAAAAGTTGGTGGCACTTTTTACAGGTTAAATACCTTATTTTGGTAAAATTTGCTCCGCCGCGCCGTGTCGAGTATTTAAGTGTTAATGCATAAAAATGTAAAAAAAATGACAATTAATTAAGATTTTTTTGGTCCTTGGTAAAATTTTGTATTTCTAAGTTTTTGTACCCTGCGACCAGTTTTCCCAAAATGTCGATTTAAAATTTTTAAAAAATGTTTTATTTGTCCTCTTGTAACACCCATCCTGGGACACACTGTATATCTGTAATCCAACTTTCACATTTAAAAATGTTTTTATGCTTTTTAAAATATTTAAAAATTCTTAAACAATACAATTTTAATACAGTATATTAATTTTTTGATGAAAGTAATACAATGTACGAGTATAATGAAAAATGTAAATATTTTGTGTTTTTTTCCAATTGAAGTATATTTTTAATTGAATTTATTAAAAGTTGACAAAAAAAACAAAAAAAAATTAATTTTCTAATAAAACGAAAAAAATAAGTAACCAGAACTATTAATCAAATTAGATGTCCCAGTGCTTTTTACTGTAATGTCTCTTTCAATTCGGTGAAAAGGATAAATTTTACCCCAAGGCTGTCGATTTTGAATGCACCCCTGATGTTCCAGCATATACCAGTCTAGACGCAGCTTTGCCGCACAAACAACGCACGACAAAGAGAAAACAAGAGATCTAGTACCTTCCTCTCATGTAATCCTGACTTGTTTTTATAAGACCCTTGCGCAAGGTGCCCTGTTTCAAATAAATAATAATTTTTAAAAATCGGTCCACAATTGACGGAAAAAATATAACAGTATTATCATACCACAATCGTGGTACATACAGGATGTCCCAACTCTATTTATACACTAAATTTTTCGCCCCTGTACAAGATACAAAAATAAACTTAAAATAAAAAAATGTTTATTTGTATATACTCTTTTACTGACATAATATAATAATAATAATTTTAATTGTCTAGTAGGTTTTTTTAATGGAATACCCTGTATATATTAACATATTTTGACTCTGTATTAAATTACGCATCAAAAATATATAATACACTTTAAGTCAATTATTGCTGATTTTTGAGATATCAGCGGTATGCTGATATACTCATTAACAATGAAAAGTAAAGAAAGAAAATAATATTTTGGTTCTAATTATTTTTAAATGATACTGTCACTGTCAGACTGACAAATAATATAATAACATGTAATTAATTACCTTTCATTGTCACAACTAGTAATAGAAGTCTACTTGCTATTAAAAGTATATTTTTGAGACACCTTGTATAATAATTAGTACTATGACTTAAAGAGTCAAGTGTATCTGAATAAACATTTTTTATTTTAAGTTTATTTTTGTACCTTGTACAGGGGCGAAGTTATTTGGTGTATAAATAGAGTTGGGACACCCTGTATATCCACAAAAACAAAACATACAGGCGAATTATCACCCGCCCCCTTCTTTTTAAAGTCGGTTAAAAAGTTTTGACAAATTATTGGCAATACTTAATGGGTTGTTTTTTCAATTTCTAAACCAGAGTCCCTCTATAAAGGGTCGTGAGATTCGGTCATGTTGGTTTTGACGACTGTTGACGTCACGTGGATCATATTTCGGCCATGTTGTTAATAAATAAGATATGTGTCAACATCAGTGCCGGACAAATACAGTTTATAGTATTATTAAAACAACCGTTAACAAAACACGTTTTATTATTAATTTGCAACCTCTTTGACTATAAATAAAAAACTTTGGAAACACATCTTTCTACAAATATCGCTTTAGAACCAATGCAAACGAAAAGCACAAATTCTAGGCGCCACGCTGGATTGATCATCAGCTGTCGATTTATAGTGACTTAACCCAGTCTTGCCAACTTTTCCCGGTACCATGCCTTTCCTTGCGTCCCCGACCTCGAACCGCGTAATGTTGAGAACTTCGCAATCTATTCCCAGTATATGTAAATAAATTAACCTTGATTCTAAGCAAGATTTTTCTTCCAAAATCAATGAAAAATTTAAATTGTTATAATTTAACATGCGGTTAGCACACCACAGGTCGAGAGCCACCGTCTTATAACAACAATAAAAAATTATTTTTCGCAAGATTTGCATCCCATTTATTTATTAATGGTCCCATAAGATTTTTACTTATTTCTTAAGTAATCATCCTCCAATATACACTATAGTCCATCTTAATTATTGTTACAGACATTTTTATGGTCAGATTAGATAATCTTTCGGAGTAAAAATAGGTGTATGTGTGCTATTATTTTAAATGACGTAATTTTTTACAGAATTAGTCACGAAATTTATTGTTTTGTCTTAGTTTATTTGCAATCTTGGTTTTTATAGTGCATAAAATGCCGTGTTGGGGATCAAAAAATCTCAATCTTACGATCCTAATCCAAAAAAGCAAAATTAAAAAATAACGGAACTAGTGAAGTGAATAAATCAACACAGAAGTCCTCGGTGGGGGTAAAAGGTATGGATTTACAAATACATAATTTGTGGCATGGTATAACAATAAACATTAAACTTCAAAATAGACGCCTTAGAACTACGAAAAAGTTTTTTTATTAAATAGTTTTTGTAACAATACGTTTAACGAAACATTTCTATTTACATAAAAAATGCAGAGTATCTCCATCAGTTGGTTTTGGAAAACTTTAAAAGTATATCGTTTTAATTTAAAACGAAATAACTTTTTTAAGCCACGCTGCATTTACATTATTTTTAAACACATTTTACCTAAAAATTATACGTAATAAAAATAAGTGATTTTGAAACTTCTTTTTCTTTATGGCTAGCGCAGGTCTAAACTATTAGTACGAGATCCGACTGGGAGGCGATCTTCACCTGTATGTTTACAGGATAAAAACTGTTTTTATATCAAAGATAATATTTAAACAAAGGTATCGCCATAGGGTTGACAAAAAATTATGGCCAAGGCCAAATTAAAAAAAACTCAGTCTTTGACACACATACAGTGTGTCAAACTGGAAAACTTTTTAACTAATAAACACTTTTTATCTGTTACGCCCATCTTTTTTATTTTTGAAGGGCTAATAGGAAGATATGTTTTCTCTAGGTTTGCCAATTTTAGTCAAATAGATTTAAAACAGGACTGGACTTACGGGACTTTTTCCAAAATCATGCATTAAACTTCGTTGCAAAAAAATTATCTACAATTAGGCTAGTATGTTTGCTTTAATAAATTTACTGTTAAATTTGGTCAGCATCCAACTCAGTAACACAAAGGACACTATATAAACAAAGTTCTTTTTAAAATCGAAAGAAATGCATCCTTAATGGGGAGCATTATTGATCAAAAATAATTGTAATTCCTAAATCCTCTAATTGTTGACAGATTTGCTTTTATTGAATTATTTTCCATAGGTTTGTCTACAAGAACAACGTATTACAGCTTAATTGTAGAAAATCAGATTTCTTTTGCAACGAAAACCGTTGATCGTACGAAAAATATCAAGAGACCAGCCACTGGTAGAATTTTTTTGAAGTGGTAGGAAAAGTATAATAAAAACGGTATTTTTTCTTAAAACTTTAACACCCTGTATATCGAAAACAAAGGATTTTTGGACATAATTTAATTTTAAAAAATATATATTTTTTCTGGCATTCTATAAATTGTTAAAGGAGAGTACCAACTTAAGAATAAAATTTAAATAAACCTATGTGGCCAAACTTTTGAGATACGGCGGGGTGTTTTGTGTTAAATTAAAAAAAAAACCTTTTTACTACTCTCTATCTGAAAAACTAAGACACTTTTAGGACATACGCTTATTTAAGCTTTTTTCCTTAATATTACTTAATGATTTACGAGGAATTTACCCTCACAGACCTGGTCATAAAGGGCGTATTTTTTTAAAATCTAGATATCTTAAAAACGGGTGCCTAAATCAACCTTTACCCCATTTATCTGTTGGGTAAAATATGTTAAGAAAAAAGAATTTTTAGCTAATAATTAAATACCGATACATACTTATATACTTTATATTTTTTTAGGACACTAAAATACTAGATTTGTGCTTTTTTAAAACAATCATAAAACCCATTTTTATTGATGTTTTAAATTTTAAACTTTTAAAGTAAAACTATCAAATTTACATACGTTAATTTTACTTCTTGGAAATCCATATTATTTTTGTTTTGTATACTGTTTGGCATTTTTAATTTCTTTTACTGATTTCAAGTATTTTTTTATGTAAAGAAAGAAATAGATCACACTTGGAAATGTTATACTGATAACAAGGTAAATTTATGCATTATGCATATATGGTTTAGTAGTCAATTTATGAACCTGCGAAAGTTATACCCATGCAGAGTCCCTATAATCACAATTGCAATAGCGTCAATGTCCCGCAAACACCCGCTTATAAAAGAATGTAAACATCCAAGTAAGAAGAGCAAGATCACTTTATACCAAACGCCATACAGAAGTATAAATGACAAGAAAGATCCAAATCGCATTTCTATTTCCAGGCGTTTGTGTTGCCCATTCGTAAGTGCGGAACGAGCCGAAAGACTTTACAGAGTTCGAAATAGACAGGAAATAGAAAATAGAGAAGAAATTTCTTTCTTGCGAGATACAGAGTACGTAGAAAGATTTTTTTGGTCGCTGGTCGTTGTATACAAATCTAGACGAGGCTGTCTTAGTAGTTCGCGGTTACAGGTTGTGGTTCAAATCTGGACACATCTTTTAGGTCAATGCAAACTAGGCGCTCAGGTCCGGTCAAATATCCTTTAGGTATTATATTTAAATATCATTCAAGGTCATTCGTTTTAAAAGCATGTAAAATATTTAACCGGACCGTAAGCGTACCGATACCTGTGCGCCTATAGCATGCATTGACCTTTATACAATGACTGGCAAAAAGTTCGCAACATATGAGAAATTTTTATTAAGGGAAATTCCGATTTTTTTCTGGGGATCACCTGTGTATATGCAGAATAAGATTTTTAACCTGCTTTTTTCATTTGTCTCCAGAGCATCCATTTCAAGTCTAGCCTGTATTTTTATTTTGTTTGGGTAATTTGCTTATGAGTTATGGAAATTGTCTATATTTTTGTAAAATGTCAAAAAATAGTTTACTGCTTACTTTGGTTTCTGAACTAATAAAATAATAAATGTCAAGGTCAATAAAATAAATTAATACATTAAGGGGTAATTTAAAAATTAATGCACAAAATGTGAAAACTCGTCTTCAGTTATGAGTAGAAAATGATTAGAATCAGGATACACTTTACCATTTCTGAATATTCTAACTTTTTTGATTTGGAAAAATATTGGAAAGATTTTTAGAAAGAAACCATTGCGATACCGGGTGTACTGGCGAAAACCTTTTTTTTTTAATTATTTGCTCTCGTTCCCAAAATAAAAAGTTTTATTTTGACTTAAACAAATAAAGTTTAGGTAAACAAAGATAGTTTGGGAAATAAAATGGTACATTTAAACTTAGGAAAAAAATGGAAAATTCACTTTTTTTTGAATATATGCTTCAAACTTTGTATCGATACTTTTTACTCCTCGAGCTTTTTATATTTTGTAACCCAACCCCACTTGTCGTGATTTTAATTTGGTTTCTTCAAATTTTTCGCCATACCAATGTTCATATAACATATTATTATGTCAAAATGGATTTTTAGGTTAACGGGCATGCAGTGGGGATCGCCAGAAAAAGATTCGGAATTTCTTCTGATAAAAAAATTCCATATGTTGCAAACTTTTGCCTGTCACTGTATGAGTAGCTAATATTTTTCTTTTTCAGTTATTAAAGAGAGTAAATTATCTCCTAAATTGTAAAAAGGAATATTATTCTTTTGAATTTTTCCTCCTCATATTGTGTCAACATCAGTGACGGAAAAATAAACTCTATAGTATTATTAGAATAACCGATGACTTTACAAATGCACACATTTTTTATTGATCATTAGAGGCGCATTCACAATCGACGATTATAAAGACACGTAAGAAACAAATTCGTTTGGCGTCGTCACAATCAGTGTTGCCAACCCGGATTTAAAAAAGGCGTATACGAGATGACGAAAATTACGTAGAAATAGTAAAAATTTCATATAGAATATACCTAGAAAAAAGTATCTCAGTGAAATGAAGATAGTATAGTTGGTGCGCATTCAGATTCGACAACCTTGGGGTCAACGGTCAAGTTTACCATTTTTGACATCTCCAAACGAATTTGGTCCTTATGTTCGGTTTTGACAAGGTCTTGCTAATAGCACATGTCTTTACCGGGCGTCGATCCTGAATGCAGCCATAAGGTAGTTAAAGCAAGCGCCCCATCTGCGTAAAATCAGAACAGAACTGTCAAATTCCTTAAATATGATTGGTTTATTTACCCACGTGACTTTTAAAATTTGATAAGGTCAGTTAAATTCAAAAAAATTGACAGTTTTGTTTCGCTTTTCCGAACATAGGACGCCGGCTTAAAAGTGAATAAAAAGACAATTTACATGACTGTGCTAAAAGTAGCAGACAACAGACAAACAATAAATTTAAAAAAAATACCATTAGCAAAGAAAAAAACTATGAATTACCACCCGTAAATTGAAAAAGTTTTCTACTTTCAGAGTCATCATAAATTTAATTAAATTATTTAGTTTTTATTAGCATTTTCAGTCCTAAATTTGTACATATAGTGAGTAAAATTCCTAATGTGTTCCTTCAAAGGCTCGCAATTTTTTATAAGGCCACTTTTCGTGAAAAGTAAGTCTGTTAGTGTGTCAGTGGAAAGTCTGTGTCTTATGTTAGTTTTCATCAAATTGATCGCAGAAAACAGACGCTCAACATTTGCACTGCTATGTGGCAATGTTAATAAATTTTGGGCAAATTGGGCCAATAAGGGAAACATTGGAGACAAATCGTAGTAGTAAAGTCACAGTTCTATGCATAGATCATAGACACTTTGTTTGAATGAATAGCGTGAGGCGTGATGCATATACTTAAACTAGTTTTGGCTGTTCTGGTTAGATGGCGCGTTGAGTAGGGCGAGGCCAGTGTGCGTTCCCTTTCAATAAATCTATTTTGCATAGAAAATAATTTTGATAGAAAGTACGTAGATTTTGGGACTTAAGTACGTAGGTACACACGAAAGGCTTAAAATACCTAGATCTACGTAAAAATAACTAGGGTTGGCAACGCTGGTCACAATATGGGTAAATTTTTACGCCAAGGTCAGGGCCGGATTAAAGGGGAGGTACTGCCCCAGTGCCCCCACAACGAATTTATGGGTCTCCACCTTTGAAAAAGTGAATACAAGTTTTTGCTCTTCAATTTGGGTACAAAATTCCATTTACTTTTACTTTCAGGGGGCCCCCACAGGCTCATTGCCCCAGGCCTCCACACCTCTCAATCTGGCCCTGGCCAAGGTTGTCGAATCTGAATGCGCCCAGCTGTCAAGCCCTGTAACTTTACCCAGTCTTGCCAATTTTTCCCTGTTACATGCCCTTCGGGCGTTTTTACAAGGTTGATAGAGACCACTGATCTCAATGGATTGCCAATGTTATTATAACAAAAGTTACATTTCATGGGCGAAAAAACCGGTTTGTGCGCAAGCCAGTTGAGGGTAAACGCACCCGGCTCCCAACAAACTATCCGCTGTTTTCTGTTAGAAGTAGGGTAGCTAATGAGCGTTACGGTCAGACCTCGGACGAAGGGTACGGGGTGCCGGTGTTTGTATTTTGCCACGGTTTTTAAGTGCGCATGTCGTAAAAATCCGAAAAATGCTTCTTGCCACTGCGGATCTAAATATAGTTTATCTATGATAGAGACAAGGTGACCTAACTTTTCATTTGACAGCCGATAGATGTGACGTCAAGGGTATCCTTTTCAAAAAAATGCCGTTATTTCTTTATTGTTTTATAAAAATCGTGTTAATCGTGTTTATATTTGTGGGTAATAGTGGATTAAAAAGACTTTAACCATTGTATAAAGGATATTTTTAACTTTAAATAAGTAAAAAAGGACTCACAATATCAGCTGTTTACTGTCATAGCAAAGTTGGGCCACCTTGTCTCTATCAACCTTGCGTTTTCACACACACCGACAGTGCCGGCGTCGTCGTCGCAGTGCCTGGGACAGTTTCGGTACCCTATAATATTATTTTTTACACATACCTGCCTGTCGGTGCCGGTATTAATTTGTTATGTATTTAGCAGTAGTGAAATTACGTTATCCTATTCTTGCGCTATTGTACCTTAGAAGAAAGCACCAAAAAGGCAAAAAACAAAAGTAACATTGGGTACATCTCTTATATTGACAGTAAGATGCATAGAAGGTAGTTTTTACACACTTTTGAAAAGCTTAGAAAATTATCTAGACGACTCCAAATTATTTTACTACTTTTGAACGAGTGTAGCCAGGGCCGAATTTCAGGGGGGCAGGCAGGGCTACTGCCCCGGAGCCTCCACAAATTAGGGGCCTTCACAACGAATTTATGGATCTCTACCTTTGGAAAAAGTAAAAAAAGTAAGATATTTATTAATGAGGACTTTTTTGCTCTTCATTTTTGTACATAATTCCATTCACTTTTACTTTGGGAGGGAGCCCTCAAAGGCTTATTTGCCTCAGGGCCTCCACGCCTCTAAATACGGCCCTGAGTGTAGCTACTTTTGACTTCCTAGTTAGTCGATTAGAACATGACTTTAAACATCAAAAAACTCCAATGAGAGATTATATTCGTCCAAAGAAGCTTCTTTAAGGAATTCATACTTCCCTTCACGCTTTTTCTTTTTTAATCTTATCCTTAAAACTGTATTCAGTTCCATCCCATAAACAAGGCTTACTTTCTACAACTTAATTAACGTAACAAAATTGTAGGTACTTAAACAATTTAATAAAAAAGAATACTAAAAGAAAACAAAACACACAAACCGCCCTAGCAACCACAATTAATAATTATTACTAGAAAGACAAGAAACTAAAATAGAACTCGCACCAAAACATTACTCGGCACAGGCAATTAACTAACCTATTTAATGCACTCTTAATAGACAAAATAAAACCGGAATTTTGTACATTATAAATATTTTTTAAGTCTTTCAAATAATTTTGCAAAACTGGCATAATTTTTTGACACTGTGTGTTCTCAAACTTAAAATGGATAAATTTTATTAGTAGAACTCCCCAACCCAGGGTAAAAAATAGACAATCGACATCTTCTATCAACCGTTTTAAAGCCATTTTGTTTATATTCACTTTGAATTTAGAAAATGCCTAAACAAAAGTGTATTACATTCGTTTAAAAGTCAGTTATCACCACTGGCGTAGATAAAAGGGGTATTAATTCCTTCCAGGGTAGCTTTCCAGTGACGAAAATTTTGTGCGTCACGCTCCAGAGCTTGAAGCTCTTGATCTGCTATAAAAGTTAGTCACTGGAACGCATCCTTAGACAAGAAAAGAGATAACTTTAAGAAATTTTAAAATATCGTTGTTTTTAACCTTTCTTGGCTTTATAATAATAATAATATCTTTTTAATATCTAATTCCAATTTAAACAAATAATTTTAAAAAATGCATCCTTAACCATAAAAAAACACGTTTAAAGCAAAAAAAACCAAAGAGGGGCTCGTGCATGAGGGGCAAGGGAAAGAAAAACGGGGTAGTTCAGGTGCATAACACTTTCCGTCACTGGAACGCCATAAAGTAAAACGAAATGCTCCTAAACTACTCGGGAGCGTTCTATTTGCGTCACTGGAAAGCCACTCGATCTCCAGAAATGCTTGTCTTGAGTCCTTTTTTTGAGGTTACATACACAAAATAAAAACTTTTGTAAGGTAACCAATAAGTCAACCCGAGTGGCTTTCCAGTGACGCAAATAGAGTGCTCCCGAGTAGCTCAGGAGCATTTCGTTCTACTTTATGGCGTTCCAGTGACGGAAAGTGTTATGCACCTGAGCTACTACGTTTTTCTTTTCCCTTGCCCCTCATGCACTCCAGCCTCTCTTTTGGTTTTTATGCTTCAAACGTGTTTTATGATTAAGGATGGATTTTTAAAATTATTTGTTTAAAATGGAATTAGATATTAAAAAGATGATTATTATTATAAGCCAGGAAAGGTTAAAAAACCAAATTTTAAAATTTCTTAAAGTTATCTCCCTTTCCTTGTCTAAGGACGCGTTCCAGTGACTAACTCTTTATAACAGATCAAAAGCTTCAAGCCCTGGAGCGTGACGCACAAAAATTTCTTCACTGGAAAGCTACCCCGATCAACACCATATTTGGGATGAAATTATCTACGCCAGTGGTTATTACAGCAAAAAAATTATGTATTTTATTGATTTAAAAAGTTAGAAAATCAAGTTTTGCATCAATAGAAAATTTCTGGGTAATTCGCGTAACAATCCCAACGATCATATTGGTTATTTTAAATGAAAATCTTAAATCTGGTATTTTTTACTTATTTAAATAAAAAAATGACATTCCGCGGATAGTAACACTGCACTATTCGCTACTTTTTGACATTAAATCTCCTAATAGTTTAATTTTTTTAGTTTTCATTTAGAGTACCATGAATGCGATAAAATGGTAAATTTTTGAACAACTATATAACCGAAAAATAGATGGCGAGATCTACATATTTTCCGTGACTCTTTGTTTAAAAATTGCGATTTTATTACATTTTTGGTACTCTAGATTAAACACTAAAAATATTACAATATTAAATGAAAACAAAGCAAAAATGTGATGTCATTGTGCTTAAAATGTAATTTTTTATTAAAATAAGTAAAAGTATATCAGGTGGTTTTCAATTAAGGTCGTTACCGGCTACACCGGAAGTGATAGAAAACAACTAAATTCGTGAAACAATGGCACTTCTCTCCACGCTATGTATATCACCAAATACACATTTGGTGATATACATATCTATATGTACCAAGTTTTATTTTTATACGTTAAAAAAGAATATAGATGTAGGAGTGAGCCAGCGGCTAGAAACACCTGGTACTTTCTCAAAAACTACTGAATAAGCGATTTTAAAAAACTAAAAATCTGAAAGAGCGAATTTAAATCCCTTTTAAAATTACGTATAAAAATAAAATATCACTTTCCTATATAAACTTTTTGATGTTTATGTTGGTGGGATCGTCGGTCTATATAAGGTCACGACATTTGGCCATATTGCTTTCGACATGTTATGACGTCACATCTCCCATTTTTCGGCCATGTTGTTCAGTGCCGGAGATATACAGTTTATTGTATTAGTAGAACAACCGTTTACACAACAGTTTTTAATTGTTATTAAGTTGTAAATTCTTCTACTTTAATAAAAACATTTGGAATTACATCTTTCAACAAATATCACTTCCAAAACAATGCAAAATGAAATGCGCAAATTCTAGACGCCACTGGATTGATCTTCAGCTTTGATTTTTACCCAGTCTTGCCAACTTTTCTCCGAGAAGTGCCCTTCCTTGCGTCCCCGACCTCGAACCGCCTAAAAGTTGAGGATATGTCGCAACCTTATAAATATAAACTAACCTTGGTAATAACCCGAAACAAGTATAGCTTCTGTTCGAAGAGAAATCACAAACTAGTCAGCACCAATCAGATTTTACAAATACGTCTGGTGACCGGTAAGCAACCGGTCACTGATAATCCCCGATTGGTACCTGACTAGTTTGTGATTTCTCTACGAATAGGCCTTATATTTTGACAAAAAATGTGTTTCCCTAAATATAAAAATGGACGTGTTTCAGATTTTTTGTTTAAAAAAGAATTATACATGTTTTTTAATTGGAATGCACTATACCGAGTGATGCATCGCCGGGCGGGACATAGGAAGTCCCATGTAATTTGTAATGGGGTCAATTATTGGCTCCCCTAATTATTTTAGAGAAAATTCTATTGAAGTTTATTGAAGAGCATGCAAATCTGCGTCCATGATAAAAACTTTAGATTTTTCGGTTAACCCGTTTGCTAGTTAGATGCTTATATATTTTTAAAAATTGTTACATTATTATCGCCTCATATTTATGAACAACAATAAAAATACCAGTTAGCGTGACATAACGTTGTCATTTTGAAATTTAATGCTTTATTATTATCAAAAATCGTAGAGCGAAAAGATTAACCATGAGTTATACTACTAAATAAAAAGAATTAATGATTAAATGGTACTACAAGGAAATAGTTACCAAAAGGTGTCAGGCATGTTCGCTTCTCAGTATCCGAATAGACCGATACCCGGAAAATCAACAGTCAATAGGACTATCAAAAAATTTAAGACCAAAGGCACAGTGATAAATAACTGCAGATGTGAAGCTAGGGAGTATCAAAGAGAAGAAAATGTAAGAGATGAAAGAGACTTGGAAATTTTATTGCACCTGGAAGAAAATGAAGGGAAGGTGAGTACAAGGAAACTTCAGGATATCATAGGAAAAGATCAATCAACAGTGCTCCGGATTTTGAAAAGGCATAAATACATTTCATAGGAATATGAAAGACATCAAGAGCTAAGGGATGGGGATGAAATACGACGGCAGGAATTTTGTTTTGACATGATGGAAAGGGCAAACATGGACAGGGAATTTTTAAGAAATATTTGTTTTACTGATGAGTGCACATTTACATTAAACAATGAACCCAATTATCAAAATTACCGATACTGGAGCTAAGAAAACCAACACAGATTTGTCGAAACGAGGACGCAATATCCACAGAAAGTAAATGTTTGGACGGGGATTTTCGGACAACATATTATTGGACCATTTTTTCTTAATCAAAATTTGAATGCAGAATTTTACTTGGAACTACTCGAAGAACTAATTTTACCCGCTTTAAATGATGTATCCAGGGAAAATCAGGAAATTTGGTACCAAATGGATGGCTCTCCGGCCCATAATACCCTGGCTGTTATCACACCATAAATTGGCCAGCCAGGTCTCCTAATATTTCGCCAAATGACTTCTTCCTCTGGGGCCATTTAAAAAGCAGGATATACAAGGATAAAAATTACTCTAATCTAGATGAGTTAAAAAGTGCTATTTCTGCAAAATGCAATAAAATTTCAATTTACCAGTTAGCCAATGTAAGAAGACAATTATATGAACATCTGGGTTATTGTCTAGCAGTCAAGGGACGAATATTTGAAAATTTTCTTAAATCTTAAGTTTATTTTCAACATATTAATTATTGTAATAATATTAATAATTTATTGAAGCATGTAAATATTATAAATGTCATAAGTTCTTGAAATTTGTTACTCTAGTTTAGTTTAACTTAACTTAATTCGTTTGTATAAATACAACTTCAATCTTTTACTGTACGATTTTTTGATAATAATGAAGCACTAAATTTCAAAATGACAACGTTATGTCACGCTAACTGGTATTTTTATTGTTCATAAATATGAGGCGATAATAATGTAACAATTTTTAAAAATATATTACCATCTAACTAGCAAACGGGTTAACCGAAAATCTAAAGTTGTTACCATGGACGTAGATTTGCATGCTCTTCAATAAACTTCAATAGAATTTTTCTCTTAAATAATTAGGGGAGCCAATAATTGACCCCATTAAAAATTACATGGGACTACCTATGTCCCGCCCGGCGATGCATCACCCGATATAGTAAGAGAGCTAGTGAACCCTTTGAGTAACGTTATAGACCTGTAAGGCTGGAAATGTGTATAGTGATGAGTTATAGCATGCTAACTACGGAAATCATCACCTGGCAGACATCAGCTGTGCACATTATGAACCTGTATATTTTTGAATGTTAAAAAGAATATTAAAAACAAAAAAAAACAACTGTAAGTTAGAAATTTTTCTAGATTTTAGTTCATTCTTAGTAAGCTTTGAACAAAAAATTGACAGACGTTTTCGACGAGCACAAGTACCTGGCAGGCGAACTGAAAGGTGCCGATAATTTAGATGGCCATATTTCTGGAACTACCTAATAAAGTTAGATATACCTAATGTGGTGTTTTCTTAAAGCTCTTTTAAAGATCTTTTTAACGGTGATACCGGTGATAATATACAGGGTGGAAAAAAGTTGTTTTTTTTAATGAGGCACCCTCTATATTATATTACCATTAAAAAGATCTTAAAAAGAGCTTTAAGAAAATACCACATTGGGCACATTTAACTTTATTAGTTTTGGAAATATGGCCATACAAATCAGCCACACCTTTCAGTTCGCCCGGTAGGTACCTACTGTGCTTATCGAAAACGCTTGTCAATTTTTTTCAAACCTTACTATGAATGAACTAAATCCTAAAAAAGTTCAAGCTTACAGCTCAAGTTTTTTTGTTTTTATTACTTTTTTAACTTTTAAAAATATACAGGGTGATGATGTGCACGGCTGATGCCTGCCAGGTAATGATTTTTGTACTTAGCAGGCTATGACTCATCCCTAGACAAATTTCTAACCTTACAGGTCTAACGTTACTCTAAGGGTTTACTAGCTCTGGGACTAATATAGAAAATTATATTTTGAAAATATTTTCTTCTGGGACCTTTTTGTTTGTTTTCAAGTACTTAATTGTAAAATGCCACAATTGACATGTTAGCATGTCAAATGGCAACCACTTTTAAAAAATTAACTAACCAGCGCCATTTCTGTTACAATTTAAATTAATCAAATAAAGAAATTATTGAATAATATTAGTCAACATGATCTATAAAGCGATTATAAGATAGAAATCAAAAAATACTTATTAATGATAAATAAAATAATAGTCATGACTTTGCAAGTTTGTATAGTGTAGAATATTCGTGACCGTGGTCGTGCGCGCAATCGTGGTAAACTAATCCATGACGTAATATAGGAACGCACTCTCCTCTCCTTCCCCAATAAATTTTATTTGATGTTTTACGATCGACTGAGAAACAGTAAACCGAATTAAAAAGTTCAATTTATTTATTAAAATTATAAATCAGTTTAGTATTTAGTGTGAAGTATTATATAGAATATAATGGCTCCTACAGGTAATTAATTCAATTTTTCTATACTCACTTGTTTATAACCTAGAAAGTAAAACATCAACTTACCGCGGCTTTCTCTATGTTCCGGCAAGTTGCTATGACGTTTTTGGGATGATTTGAACTCGAAACCAAATACTTGATTAGTCCTAAGCCCAAACCTCGATTACAGCCAGTAATTAAAATTGATTTCATGTTTATAGTGAAAGGAAAAAATCCAAATATAATTGTGTACTTTTGACTAATTTGTAAAGATCCGTCAAGGACAACTGTGGCTAAAGCAAGAATACATCACACACTTCTGTCGCTGTCATGATGGCGTCAATGTTTTGTTTTAAAAATGTCATGTTTGATGGTGTGTGTAAATTAAATAATACAAAATTTTTGCTTTTAAAAAACATAGGGTATAAACTGGTTCGACATGGAAGTAGTGCTAGCCAAACCCGTAAGTAAAAGTAGTGCAATGTGACATTGATCCCAAAAATATTCTAGTAGAGTAGTGGTGGAAATCTTGTAATGTTCTAAGTTTAACCTTCAATAGTTGATAAAAAATGAGGCAATGGTTCTATTAATTCTACAAAAATAATTCGTTCATTTTACTGAAAAATAAAAACCAAACATACAAAAAGAAGGTTCTAAATCAATCAAACCTACACAGATTAATTTAGAAATTAAAATAGTTTTTAATACAGTCTGTCCACGGATTGGGTTTACAAGAGGACAAATGAATCAAAAATGTAATTTTTTAATAAAAAGGCATAGTTAAGAGAAATTTTTGCTTTTAAAAAAAATATTATTCATCAAGAAAAAAAGTTGATTTTGGTAACAGTGCCGAATAGGGTTTTCTGCCGTTTTTAAGATTTTTTAAAAAAGTGATACTGTACTGATTTTAGACCCTCTTCTAAATACAATACAAGTGGCGCTGATCCAAAATATCCCGTTTTTAATTAATTATAACTAAAGAAACTTCCAGGACCGGGATGTGAATAGGGATTCTGGGCAGGGTAAAATAAGTAAAATGAGTTAATATTCGTCAAAATCACGTCCGAAATTAAGTAAAAATCTTTTTTTTATGAATATTTTTGTTAAAAATGGAGAAATGTAACAGAAAATTAAAATGTATGTTTTATAACCTCAAACTAGCAAACAAGGTTAAAGAAACGTCATTTATTGAAAGTCAAATATGAAGAACATTTGGCAACATCAAAAATATGTCAAAGGGATATAAATTTTTTTAATTCCTTAAAAAAGCCAATTTAAAAAAAAAAGAGACTTGACTAACAAGAACTAACCTGACCGTGACTTCGGTCACGTTGAATTTTATTTTAAAAATCCTCTACATATAGAACTCGGATGCGTAAAGTTGCCGATGTTGCCAAATGTTCAAATTAAAAGTGACAAACTTTCGAAAAATCTAAATTTTTATTTTTTTACAAAAAAATACTAAATTATTTATAACTGCGCCATTACACTATTATTAGGAACAAATAAGAGATAACATGTAAGCCAAAATTTTTTAAAAAATCTTAAAATTGGCAGAAAACCCTATTCGGCATAATTACCTTGATTTTGTATACAGGGTTCACAAAAACTTTAAAAGCATGATTTTTTTTGCCAAGAGTAAACTACCATTCTCATTAATTTTTAATCAAAATATCATTTAACAAATTGGTAATTGTCTAGAAAGTGGGAACGATTTTGACAAAATTTGGTACCTATATGGGGGTTTTTGGGGTGCTCATAACGGAAATGTTTGAATCAGAAAGCTACACTATTTAACGCCAAACGAAGTGGGCACGGGTCGGCTCGTGATAAATAAACTAATAGGCAAGACATGAAAAATGACAAATTTTGAGAATCATTCTGTACCTGTCTTCCAAATGGATCAAGGTAGCGTGGATCTGTATGCCTCATTAAACTATACCCTATAATCCCAACCCAACAAAAACACTCTGTTGAGTTAGGTATTAACAGAAAAATTTAGATACTTTTGTGGCCCTGGGTTTCCCTATCAGGGTGTTAGTAACATCTCAACATATTTATAATATTAACACCTCATACCTTTTTCCAGGTTGATAGGTAATGTCACTGTCAACTGTGCTTATTAAAAATGTAATAAAATTTTGTTTAAACCTTAGCTAAGTTAAGTCCAATGGCTGATGGATATTTGTTAGAAAAAAATAAGAGAAAAAGAGATTTAGAAAATTTGAAAATTCCTTCAGGTAATAAAAATTACAGAAAATATATCAGAATGTTTAAAATCTCTTTAAAATAGATTTTGGACTTTTGTTAGGGTTGATCCACTTGCACAATATTATAAATAGGAATTACTATCAGTGGCGGCAAGAAAGTTTTAGCCTTCTCATAAATTTCCAGAGCTACTTCAGAAAATTATTTTTAGATATATTTCAAAATAATAATTATGATTAAAAACGTTTATTCATAAATCCCACCATTACCCACCTAAATACAGAATACAGTATATACGTGTCTGGCAAAAATAAAACTGAGAGGATTATTATATTGGTATTGAATGAGAAGGAAAAGTTTACTACTTCTGACTATTTTCTTAGAGTATTTTCCAGTTTTATGACTAAAAGGAAAAATTTATTGACGGGGCAAGTTGATTCCCATCATAATTTTAGCTTCCTTAAAAGTATGAGACGCCACTGATGTTACAAAAGTTAGATCACCAAGGGGAAAGTCATTAAGGAATTTCCATCCATCCATTGGGATCAGCAAAATTGTATTGTTAAATTTTTTTGATATAGGAGATATGTCATTGGAAAAATTTAAAGTCCTACGAAAATAGGGTGGTACTTAAGATAAACAATTTAATAAATGAAATAAAGCCAAAAAAATCCAATAAATTACTTAATTTATTTGATGTATGAAAATTTACTGAAAGGGATTGACATTTAATTTGTGTTTTTGAAGAGTTGTTCAATTTTAAATGATGGTCAAACCCTACAAAAATACATTTATTTAAAGAGTAAAGCATTAAAAATAATGTTCATAGACATTTTTATGCCTAAATACTTTGAATTTAACAAGATCTTTAACATTGTATCAAAATTCCTTACTGATTTTCCCCTCGTAGGTGAACCTGAAGAAAGGAAATTTAAAAAGTTGATGAAAGACGCCTCAAAATCTGCCGTAACGTACAGTCAACGAAAAGTCTGCACTGCTAGCTGTGCCTTAATTCATTTTACACGTGGGCAATTTTAAACTTTACTTTTTTGTAACACTGTAACCTTTTACAAATGAAACTTGAATAAAAGGGATTGGATTTCTTGAAAATCATATGTATATCCGTAAATTTTCGTACATTTGTAAAATGAAAACTTATTACCTAACATTGTTTAGATTTTTGTTTCTTAATTAGTTGTTAAATAATTAAGTCAAAAGATCAAAATTTTACAAAATTCTTAAATTGTCTAAAGGTATTTTCAGATTTCTAGAGTAGTTGATACAAGAATATCTTAATTATTTCAAGATATTCCAGAGATACTTTAAACATTTCTAATATACAGGGTGTTCACTAAATCATGGTGCACAGAGAAACCAGATACCCCTTATTCCAAAAGATTATGATTTAACAAGCCATGTCTATATTGAAAAAGAATAAATATTATTTAATTGATTTTGTTAATTTTTAATCCTTTTTGAGTATCGTAATAAAACTTGGTATCCATGGATTTTTTGACATAAACTATTCTGATCTGATATTAATTTTTATGTATTAACCTACATTATTTGCATAAAACTTCGCATTTCTTTAATACGTCGCAACTTTTGTTACTTTATAGGGATTATTTAATCTAAGGAAATCACTAAACTCTTATACTCATATGCTTTTTACACAAAAAAGGTATATTTTGTGAGAATCGCTCTGAGCAACTGTTTTTGAGTATAGCAATGACCTTTTTCTACTTAGATGTTACAATACGACGTTTTAGAGAATTTTAAATAGTGTAGGTAGCACATTCTAGTTAACACTTAAAAGTTACTATCGTATTTTTCATATCAAAAAACTCCTGAATACCGAATTTTATTACAATGTTTAAAACATATATATTTTTTTCATTTTGACACCCTGTATCTTCCCAATTATTAACTATTGATTTTAAGTATGTTTGTAATCTCAATATTTTATCAAATGAATCTGTCGTTTCTTTGTGTAATTTAAGTAGTGGACGCCTTGTATAGGTTGTAGCTTTTAGGAGTAGTTTTATTTATCACTACTTACACACAGACACACTACACACCAAGATTTTAGTGTTATTTAAACCATAACATGTTCTAACACCCTTAAAGAAAGATAGAATTAGTACTTCATATAAAACTCTAGTTAAACTGTTAATAAGTATATGTCTCGGTATATGTGAATTTTCCACGGTGTATAGAACGATTCAAACCCCTAAATATGTCATCATTTTTTAAAATTTATTTGTTCTTAAGTAATAGAAAATAGTAGCACTGATTTCTCAATATTTAAAAATACAACAAAGTAAAAAAACTTATACTCTGTCACTAAGAGGTCTACTCCACAATTTTAAACTATCAATGTCTCAGATGTGGATTTTTTACAGCCTGTAAAGTAATATATCATCGCCATGGAATTAAATTTTTCAAACCCACATAAACTACAAAAACCTTTTTTTCCACCACAAAACTTTAATTTTCTATTGGTAAATGGCCCAGTTCCATGGATCATTAAACAAAGCAATTTTTCTCTAATTTGTAAATGGTTAAATATTCCTCGAAAAAGTTTATTGTGATAGCAAAAAGGTCCTAACTCATGATAGTCTGGGGGCCAGAGCTGTTATGTGGCCGATCAGTGTCCACGGAGTTTCTGATAGTATTCCTATGGATTTTGACTTGCTAAATTCGAATTTCAAACTTGCTTTTGGGTCGGAAGTGACGGGAATTTGTTATGAACAATTTAATTGTTAATAAGGCTCTAAACTAAAAAAATGGAAACATTTTTTTATTTCAATAAAATTTGTCCCCTAAAAAAAATCTACAAAATAGCGTTTTATAAGCATTGATCCGATTGTTAGAACCGGAGATCCGGCAAAATTAGTGCAAAAACATTGCAAAATTTGCAAAAATTACGGCATTTAGGCAAATTTTCACTTATTTTTTATTCATTTATTTTTACTCGGCTTGATTTTAAGTAAAGTAACTCTGTAATAGTTCAAATTAAAGGGAAAACTACCAGCTTTAAAACTAAGCCTAATTTTTAATTGAATTATTGTTTATAGCAAAGTCATTACAATTATAAACGGATATTTCTTAATAAAAAAAAGGCATATAATTTGTTTATATGGCATTTTAGCTACTAAAAGTTTACATTATAGCAAAGCAAGCTACATATTCAATTTGTACGATTCAAGGCAAGGAATTTGGTGTATAGTATGTATAATTTAAAATATTTTTTAATATGATAAATCAGTTTTAAAGTGCGCGTGTCGTTACGCGCCGAATGATAAACACAGTATATACCTAATAACTGTATAATTAGTATGAGTGTACGTAAGGCCATGAATTACAATATTTTCAAAAATACGGTTTTATTACTATTTTTAAATTAATATATATTCTTATAATAATAAATAAATAAATATTCCCATATTATTTACCTAATTTATATTTTACATATTTTATTGTTTATTTCCTCTTTGATTAAACAATAATATAATGATGTAAGTACAGTATGAAAATAGTTTTAAGTTGTCGCACATTTTTAAATAAGATTGAACTTCTTTAGTTAGTAGCTGCAACTATTAGTTTTTATTAAACATTTATTCGTTACCTAAAAATATTCAATATGTATTTAGTTTTGAAAAATGAACATTTAAATTGCCCACCTTTTTTAAAATCTTTCCAATAATTAAGATAGTACTTGTTAATTGTTAATAAGTAGTATATTCATGCATGTGGTTCTTTAGCATTTATACAATAGTATAATACATACCAAGTGTCGACGCGATAGCCGAGTGCAACAATACCATGAGTGTGAATATTGATTTCGATACGAGTCATGTTTAATATTTTTTATTATTCAAATTCAAATTCAAAAAATAAAAATAAAAAGAAATCAAATAAATAAACAAAAACATATGTAAGAAATAAATTAGGATAATAAAATAAGTATCTTTTTAAAAAAATAATTAAACAAAAACATATGTAAGAAATAAATTAGGTTAATAAAATAAGTATCTATTAATTTTAGTAAAAAATAAAATCTTATTGTCGAAAATATTGTAATTCATGGTCCTACGTACAAATATACTTATTATATAGGGTTTTAGCCGTTTCGCGCGTAACGACACGCGCACTTTAAAACTGATTTATCATATTACAAAATATATTTAAATTATACATATTATACAACAAATTCTTTGTCTTGAATCGTAAAATTTGAATATGTAACTTGCTTTTTTTTATCTTTGGACAAATCACGAAGGCTAAAAGCCTAAATACTAATGTACCTAGTCCTAATTTAAAAAGCAACGGCACACGGTGTTCCTAAGCGGTCCCCCATCCAACTACTAACCGTGCCCGACGTCGCTTCACTTCAGTGATCAGACGAAAACTGGTATGTCAACGTGGTATGGCAATTACTTGCTTTGCTATAATGTAAACTTTTAGTAGTTAAAAACCGTTTAAACAAATTATAGGCCTTTTTTATTAAAAAATATTCGTTTATATTTGGATTAACTTTGCTATAAAAATTATTTTGATTAGAAATTAGGCTTAGCTTTGAAGCTGGTAATTTTTCCTCCAATCTGAGCTATTACAGAGTTACTCTACTCAAAATCAAGCCGAGTTATAAGTAAAAATTTGCCTGAATGCCGTAATTTTTTCACTGTTTCTGCACTAATTACTATTATAACTTATAAACTAAACAATCAGATCAATGCTTATAAAACGTCATTTTGTAGAACATTTTAGTTAAGGAAAAAATTTTATTTAAAAAAATGTTTGAATCTCTTTTAGTTTTGGAGCTAGAGCTTTCGAAACAATTAAACTGTTTATAACAAATTCCCGTCGAATCAGCAGGTCAAAATCCATAGGAATACCCTCTGAAACTCCATGGACACTGATCGGCCACGAATCAGCCCTGGCCCCCAGACTATGAGTAAAAGCTATTCACTTCCAAGACAAAAATTATCGTAATTCTAACTAGTACCTGGATTAATTTTTTAATAACTTTATTTTAAATTTGTTAGCAGGTGAATATGATTATGACCTTGTTGTTATTGGTGGAGGATCTGGTGGATTGGCTGCAGCCAAAGAGGCTACTTCGTTAGGAGCAAAGGTCGCTGTATTGGACTATGTAACACCAACACCCATAGGGACCAAATGGGGCTTGGGAGGTACTTGTGTCAATGTGGGTTGTATACCAAAGAAACTTATGCATCAAGCCGCCCTACTAGGAGAAGCTATACATGTAAGTTTTATTCAACTATAAAATTACAAACTATTGGGAAGCTTTAGGAGAATATATTATCAAATAATAATTGGCCTTCCTGATAAGATGCTAGATAAATTTATTCAAGTCAATACTTACAGAGTAAAAGTCCAAATAGTACAACAACAAAAGGAGCATAAACTAGTTTTTTTTTATTTTTTTTTTAACACGCTTTTATTAACTTGGGTTGTAACTATCTATCTATCAATCTATCTATCTGGCTGCCTATGTAACGGAATCTTTGAGCCTAATTTTAACCAACTTCCAGCTATTCGATTTCTTTGAAACTTTGCACACGTATTAAGGACCCATGACAATGCAATAATCTGCAAACAGTATCCCTTTATCTTTTTTTTAATCGCCAGGAAAAAAATTCCATTATATTATAAAAACAACACCTAGGATGCCATCTGTTGGAAAAATTTCAAACTTTGCTATTAAATGAAGAAGAAATTTTTTAGTGGATTGCAAAATGTTGGCAACGGTCCAAACATTGCTTGGATTGCCATCTGTTGGCAAAATTTGAAACTTTGCTACTTAATGAAGAAGACATTTTTAGTGAGTTGCAATCTTTTGCAAATTTTAAAATTTGCTACCATTGTCATTTCATAGGGGGCTGGTTATTTTCTTTTTGCTGCTTAATTAAATAGTATGTTCTAATTTACTGTTATATTAAGAATTTTGTGCAATATAACGAACTAAAAAATGAAAAATAATTAATAGTTTAAAAAAACTAAAAAACACGCTTTTATATGCAACCGAACTAAAAATTAAAAAATAATTTTTCATTAAAAAAATATTTTCACTTCATAGTAAAAAGCGTGGGGTGCATTTTACTATTTTTTCATAACTTTTCCATCATAGATATTGGCAAATATAATAATTATAACATTTAATATATTAAGCACCCCACGCTTTTTACTATGAAGTGAAAATATTTTTTTAATGAAAAATTATTTTTTAATTTTTAGTTCGGTTGCATATAAAAGCGTGTTTTTTTAGTTTTTTAAACTATTAATTATTATTTATTAGTATACGGGAAATCCCATTAAAGTATTACAAATACAATATAAAATATATAAAGAAATATAACAATTATTAAGACAAAGATAACCAAAAATTAAAAATTGAAAGTTCAAAATTTCTGTACAAAATACATTTAAAATGAATTAAAATAATAACAATATTACATTAAAACTTGGCAAATATATTACTCCTAAACCTATTTAGTGAGCTCCCAAAAGGGTCAAGAGATGGATGTTCATTTAAGTAATTTAACGATCTGGTTATAGGGCCAAACTTCGCATAATTTGTGGAATGAAATTTAATTTTAAAAATGTCGTTTTTCTCAACAATCGTTCAGGAATTTTTATGCAGATCTGCTCCAATAATTCAGGACAATCAATAGCTCCACTCAATAATTTATGTATAAAAGAAAGATCATTGACTATTCTTCTTTCCGTTAAGGTGTTTAAAGACACTTCATTATGATCATTTGCAAATCGAAATCGACAATATCTTAAAAATTTATTCTGTACTCTTTCGATGTTATCTATATGCACATTGTAATATGGGGACCATACTATAGAAGCGTACTCCAGTTGAGATCTCACAAGTGAGCAATAGAGAGTTTTCAAGGAAGACAAAGACAAGTCCCGGGCCAGTCTGAAAACAAAACCCAGCATCCCCAATGCTTTGGAAACGGCCAAAGAATAATGATCACGAAATGTAATCTTGTCATCCAGAATGACCCCAAGATCCTTGACGCTAGATAAACGTGATAGGTCTTGCCCCCTATATGATATTGAGTATTGATTCTTGTTCGATTTCTGAAACAGTTACAGTTTTTGTGACTATACTAATTTTCATTAATTGTAACTAAATGTAATATAATTAAAAATATATTTTTTTACTTTGACAGCCTGTATCTTTCCAGATCAACTATTGAATCTAAGTATATTTGTAAAATTTTATTTATGCTAATGCACTTAAAACCAGCAGCAGCTGGTACTGCTCGAATTGGTGAGTCAATACCTTCACCATAGTTAAATTATTGTTTTGAAATTTTAGTTAGGCCTCTTATTATAAGTAATTACTTCATTTCTAGGGCCAATCTGGTCAAAAGTAAAAATAATTAATAGCTTAAAGTATTTTAAATATTTTAATAGTCAACAATTTAAAAACTTTAATAACAATGGTGCGGGTATTAACCCAACAATTCCTTTTACCAGCTGCTGCTGTCTTAAACACTACATATGATAGATTTCAGTAGTAATGGAATTTCCTTTTATTATTTAGTCCCATATTTTAATATTTTTCATAATCGTTTGAAGGACATACAAATAAAATTTACTAAATTTACAAGTTATAAACTTTTAGGACATAAAAATAATTTGATTTAATGAAGCTTTAGGATATACATATTATGTATTATTCTGTACGTTAAGTGAAAAAGAAATATGTTGTTGTTTGTTTTATTTTTAACATATTCAATAATAATCAGTCAGCTCAATATGTTCAAATTCGGTAAATTGCTCGTTATTACTAAATAATATTAAATACTACGCCGCTCTTATCCTTAATTATTTTGATACTTGAAAAATCAAGGACCATTCCATAATCCCCTGTAAGTAATGCATTTATCTGTACAAAAAAAAAAAAGTTATCTAAACCAGGGGAAACTAAAAAGGTTATACTGGCAAGCCTTGTTTGCAAGGTCAGAGGGGACGGTCGGATACGTCAAAACTGTTTTTTTCTTTCTAAAAGCTTAAAAAAAACTGGATATCTGGCAGGCCTTTCATCCAGGGGCTAATGGTGACCCAGAGGAAACTATCTTGTGCGCAAAACTAACGGTACGACCCTTCCCGATTACACTTTAAGTCATTTTTCCGTGATTTTCCTGGGTATTAGGTCTAGGATAATGTTTCAACGTACGACGGATGCACGAAAAGGGGGCTTAAGGCTAATGGAAAACTTTACTAATGAAATCACTATGAAAGGAACCTTATTATTACAAATCTTGGTAATGTAAATAAACGAATTTTAGCATCCAGAATATTTTTAACCATTATTTAATTAAATTTAAGTAGCATCTCATGGGTACATTAAAATGAAAATTAAGCTTATAAACACCTTTTCCACTAATACTCCTTTTCTAAAAAATGAACATCTATTGTATTCCTTAAAAGTTCAAACCATTTTCTAATGGTTTTCTGTAATATTGCTCGAATGATAAAATGATTGGTGATTAATCATTTAAATGCTAATTTATTTGATTAAAAATGTTTCCAGTACACTTTTAGAATGAACAACACCACATTTAATTATAAAGGTATATGTGATACATCATAATGATAAGTTAAATTATGAATTCTAAGGTATTTTTAAAAATAGGGTAACCGCATCAGACTAATTTTGTTGTTTTATTTGTTTATAATAATTGTGGATAAATATTTTCTTTATTTTTAATAAATTGTATTTTTTGACACAAATTTTTATATACTTCAGACATGTCTTCAGAAGTTCTTTCCAATTGGGAAACCTAGTTAATAACTTTACAAAAAAGTGCCTTTTTATAAAGTGCCTGTTAGATGAAAAAATACATTTCCACAAAAATATTTGTATGTTAGATGTACAGGGTGACTCAAAAAAGACTTGTTTCCAAATTAACATACAGGTTATTTCCAAATTAGAGTACTAAACTCTAAAGGCTACCTAATTTCTTATGTCATTTTATGAAGAAAAGTTCCTATAAACACATGTCCGAGTTGCTTCGTTTCTGAGATACAGGACTACTATTTTTTTTTTTTTTTTTAAGGAGGTGTTTTATAAATATCTCAAATACATAGCTAGATACGAAAAAATATATGTAACTAAAAGTTCTATTTTTAGTTGTTTTACAGAAAAAAATATAAAAACTCCATAAAAAGCAAGTGGCGTACATTTTTCTCACAATAATATTGGCTGTGGTGCCCACTGAGACGCCACTTCACCCAATAAAGTCAATCTAGTTAAAGTTTTACAAATGCTTTATTACATTAAACAAACGTACCAAATTTTACCAAATTGGTTTAAGATTATTTCATTGTAAAATACCGGCTTTTTTAAATAACTTAGTGTGCTGTATCTCAAAAACAAAACAACTCCGGCCATATGTTTATAGGAACTTTTCTTTATAAAATAACATAAGAAATCACTTTTTAAAGCTTCGAATCGTAGTTATGAAATACCCTGTATATTAATTTGGAAATAAGTATTTTATAAGCCACCCTGTACATCCAACATAAAATTGTTTTTGTGGAAAAGTTTTATTTCATTCAGCAGGACTTTTTATAAAGAGGCACTTTTTTTCGTAAAGTTAATAATTAAAAAGTTGGAAGGAACTTACAAAGACACGCTGTATATAAAAATAATAGGTATTTGCAAATACACAGTCACAGATTAGGTTTTACTACAAACAGTATTACAAATAATTTGTCATTGAAATTTATTGATTTGTTATTTATTTATTA
The DNA here is from genome assembly GCA_014170235.1 of Listronotus bonariensis. Classification (NCBI taxonomy): domain Eukaryota; kingdom Metazoa; phylum Arthropoda; class Insecta; order Coleoptera; family Curculionidae; genus Listronotus; species Listronotus bonariensis. Next base: position 28,660 of record JACEGR010000621.1, read on the forward strand.
GGATGCCAGAAGTTACGGTTGGCAAATAGGTGACAATGTCAGCCATAGCTGGGAGAGTTTAAAAGATGCTGTTCAAGCGCACATTAAGTCTGTCAATTGGGTAACCAGGGTAGAACTTAGAGATAAGTAAGTATGCACTTAAATATAGAATTTATGTGTGTACTCTTAATACTAATTTATAACATGGTGGAAAAACCATCAAATTGTCATTATTGCAGTGCGTCTAGTATCAAAAAAAAAAATGTAAAATAGAGAATTTTTATAAATGCCTTTATCTGCTTATCAGTGGCGTACCGTGGGTCAAAGGGCGGAGGGGACGAACTATTATAGGGGCGGCCTAACTTTTCATAGGGCAGTATACTAATAAATATTTTTTGCTGGCCCCCTTTAAGACAAGTACATTAAATTGGGTTATGTATAAATAAAAATGTGAATTATTTAATACTTCTTTGGTATTAATGTTATCATACCACGCTATAAATGCTACATAATTTTGATTATTCTTTTAGAATTTTTTAAATAAAACATTAATTTTAAATTTTTAAAATATAAATAAAAAAAAATTAAAATCTGTTTTGGCAAAAACAAATATAAAATACAACTTAACTAAAACAAAACGCACTTTAAAAATTTATAAATATAAAAGAAAAAAGTTTTTAAAATATTTTTCTGCAAAAACAAATACAAAATAAGACTTAACTAAAAACATCAAGTCAACATCAAGAGCAAAATCGGACTTGATGCTTATTAGGGCTAAGTCGTTTAGCCTCTGTTCGCCAAAAGTACCTGGTCCTTTGATATCACTTTATTTTGCTTAAACGACTAAATGACCTGTCATCGCCGGCGCTATTCTTTGCAATGGTATAAAAAAATGTATATAATTTTATTAAATTTGGGTAGACGTTTTTTAAATGGTTAAATTTTTCGATCTGCGCACATTGCAGCATATTTAAAAAGAGAAAAATGCGCGTGAGCAGATTGAAAAGTTGTAACAACAAAAACTAGTATGCAAGAAAACTTTTAAACTGTAAAAATAGCATTAAAAATGGTAATATTTCTTCTGTTTCTAGTTTATTTTCAATTTTTAACTTCGGTCATGAAGCTGCACAACAATTTATTTTCATCTACGATTTCTAACGATAAATCATTTTTATAAAAGTTAAGCAGTTCCATAATACAATCAATATTTTTACTTGTTGGGTGTAAATTTTCACAAATAAACAGAGTCAAATTATTTATAAATCTGTATAAAGCCTTTTAACCGTGTTTCTAATGTTTTAATAAGAGTATGAGAGTTGCTTTGAACTTCATCAAAAAGTTTTTGTTTTCCTTTTACGTTGTTTTTCGACAAAATCTTTAGTGGTTCCACACTTGCCTGCTAAAGCTTCAGTTTCAGGTTTTAACTGCAAAAATGTTTCGTCAGTTCTTAAGGAAATTAAATCTTTTTTGGCAATTATTAATAAAATTTGAAGTACATGCTGAAGCCCTCCCAAAAAAAAAAAAATTATGGGTGTGCCTCTGGTTGGGAGGGCGCTTAAACCGAAGGGGCGGAGGGGGCAGCCGCCCACCTGCCCCCAGCACCCTACGCCACTGCTGCTTATTGATCCTATTGATATCCCAAATAAAATCATTTCACTGTTTCAAAATATAATTAACCTAATAACATGATACCAAGACCTAGAAATATTTCGGAGCTATACAGTGTGGTACAAGTCAATGTTGCGTGTGTGTTTTGTTTAAATATTTTATATTTATGTAAATAATATTTAATATTTTTTAAATTAGTCTATTGCAATAACCGATATAAAAAAGAATATTATTTAAATCTTTCCTTTCTACTTTTTCCCCCAAATTATAAATTTCTACCACCTTAAAAAATATATTGAAAATTGTATTGGAAAACCTATAAAATTGTAATTATTTTCAATTCGAATAATTACACAAATAGGGGTTTTATTTATTTATTTTTTTAAATTTCAGCCAAATAAAAAAGGTTCATAGACAATGAGTGGAAAGGAAACGGTCGAACGCATGTAGAACACTAACAGGTAGAGATTAGACAAAGAATGCCCGCATGTAAACGTGGTGACCCATCGGTCCTGCTTTGTTGTTGCTTTATTTGCCTATGAACCTTTGATTTAGCTGAACGTGTATATTTATTTTTATCTTGTATTGAATAATTCTTGTTTAGGTTCATACCAACACTATGAATAGATTCTGCAAAATGGCCATCTATGTTTTTATTTTTAAAATTTATTCTGACCCTGATGACTTGTGAAAATGGTCAATATTATAAAGTTTTTCTTACACCTATTTTACTTGTTTTACTTTCATTTTTTAGTGTTTGAGTAACATTTTTGGTGTATCTTGCTTTTTACAAAAATTATATGAAATATAGCTTGTTTGATGTTATCACTTATCTCCTTCAAGCAAGTAAAAAACATAAACGTGAGTAAATATCTTATAATGCTTGACCACCTTTAAAAACTTTTAAACACTAGTTCCTATGAAGATTGCCACTATATTTATGACTTTTAATTGTTTTTTTACTAATCCGCACTTTTAAAACTCTTTTTAACTTTGGAAACCATTATGTGTCATTTTATAAAAACCTTTTTCTTTAATTAGGACTAGTGGAGCTTTCCAAAAATGTTCTTAGCAAAAAACATCATATAGTGATTAGACCAAAACAGTCAGGGGATATGTATGGAAAGTTAGATTTTTCTATATTAAACAAGGTCAAACACTTTTTATATTTTTTTAGTTATATAAATTTTATTATTTTTAAGCATGTCTGTTATTTATAAATACTATTTTTATTTAAGGAAAGTTGAGTATATTAATGGATTAGGAACATTTAAAGATCCCCATACCGTACATACTGTAACAAAACAAGGAGAACGTAATCTTACAGCCAAATATTTTCTAATCGCCGTTGGTGGTAGGCCGAGATATCCAGATATTCCTGGCGCAATAGAATATGGTATTACTAGTGATGACATATTTAGTTTAAATCGTGAACCTGGAAAGACAATTATTGTAGGTGCTGGATGTATCCTTTTAGAAATTTATATTTTTTATTCAATTTTTTAATATTGGGCAAAAAATAGCTACATATGTATGTTAGGCTAAAAACATATTGGAGCGACGAGGATAGCGGCAAGCTAACAGCGCGACATCGCGTCCAAATCAAATGCATGCGTACTAAGTACCGCAACGATTTTGTCGCTCAAACTCTGTATTATGTCTTGATTACATACACATAAATATAGAATTTTTGATGGTTCTCCACAACTAGTTTAACACACAACACTCCACAACTGCTTTAAGCATAATAAAGTTTTGGGAATGGACCGCTCTATGTGTTATGTTATGTTCTGCAATTCTAACATTTAAATTAGTTAAATTGTTTCATTAAGGTACGACTCCCACAATGACATGGACCGTTTTGCTCAGGGGTCGTTATGTTGGTTACACATTACAATTATCCATATTCTTATCTATCACCTTCTCAATATACCAGTGATAAATAAATAATTAAAAGAAAAAAGATGTTTTGTTTAATGTAAATACCAAATTATTCCTTACCACAGGCGCGGCTTGTCCATAAGGTCATTCGGTCAATGACCCACCTAATCTAATCTAATCTAATATCTAATATATTATATAAAATGCTAATGTACGTTCGTGTGTCCCACGATTTTCGCTATCATCCGCAACTCCGATCGACTTCCCGTCGGGGTTACAAATACCCCTTGGTCTCCCATTGTGAGTAAGGGAGTTTGGTCGGGGTGGGTGGAAGTGGGTGGTTGTGGGTGCAAAATGTAAAATATGTGTAGTGGCGCCATCTGTTGTCGAGTAGTTGAACTTCATTCAGAACAACGGTTATTTGGGTCTCATATAAACTCCCGAGCGAAGCCGGGAATCATAGCTAGTCTAATATCTAATCTAATCTAATATATTATATAAAAATGCTAATGTACGTTCGTGTGTCCACGATTTTCGCTATCATCCGCAACTCCGATCGACTTCCCGTCGGGGTTACAAATACCCCTTGGTCTCCCATTGTGAGTAAGGGAGTTTGGTCAGGGTGGGTGGAAGTGGGTGGTTGTGGGTGGCAAAAATGTAAAATATGTGTAGTGGCGCCATCTGTTGTCGAGTAGTTGAACTTCATTCAGAACAACGGTTATTTGGGACTCATATAAACTCCCGAGCGAAGCCGGGAATCATAGCTAGTATTATATAAAATGCTAATGTACGTTCGTGTGTCCACGATTTTCGCTATCATCCGCAACTCCGATCGACTTCCCGTCGGGGTTACAAATACCCCTTGGTCTCCCATTGTGAGTAAGGGAGTTTGGTCGGGGTGGGTGGAAGTGGGTGGTTGTGGGTGGCAAAAATGTAAAATATGTGTAGTGGCGCCATCTGTTGTCGAGTAGTTGAACTTCATTCAGAACAACGGTTATTTGGGTCTCATATAAACTCCCGAGCGAAGCCGGGAATCATAGCTAGTTTGTAATAAAACCAAAAAATAATAGCAAGCAATTAATCCTAACATCCTAACAAACAAAAAGTTCAAATTTATTACTAAGCGAAAACTCCCTAATAAGCAGTTTATACAAAGGAAACTCTTCACATATTTCGGTATAAAAATGCAAACTGCCACAAGCTAAAAAAGAATAATAGGTAGGACGTATAATAGGTAAAGTTCAACGGTACGCAACCACACAAACCAATTCTGGCGCATTCGCCGGCCCTCATCTACAGATCCTAAGCTGTCTCTCAAACAGTTGAAAGAAATCCAGTTGAGCTGAGAAGCTATTTGCTAGCTGAGCTGATCTAGTCAAAAATGAATTTTGGTCATAGTTAGTAGGATGGGAATTGACTTCAAAAGAATGGCTTAGTCTTGTTTGCCGAGAGGAAACATAAAGTCCTATGTTACTTGTCAGTTCTGGGCCATGAGAATGGGAGTGCAATAGTTTGTAACACATGGACAGGTCTCTGTGCATACGACGAACCTGAAGAGGAGTGGGAAGGGTGCTTTACCGCTTAATTTTTACCTGTTTATTACGACTTTATAGGTTGTAAATTAATTTATGCTATGTTTAACTTTTATTACAAATAAATCTTGGTGAGACATTTTCGGAAAGTGTAAAAGTACTTGAAATTTTGTGCACTATTCCAATAACGACAGTAGAAAGTGAGCGGTGCTTTTAGAGTAAAGACTATCGTAAGAAATACAATGGCGGAATCTTTGGTTAGAAATATTTACAATTTTAACGAGCTAGTAATTGAACATTTCTCCAAACAAAATAATAGAAGGATGAATCTGATGTATAAACACATGTAACATGTAAATAAGCTCTGCCTGTGTATAGATATGTTAATTTGGTATTTTATAGTTTTGGCAACTTTTATTTGTATAGGTCCATTTTTTTTCGGCAGAAGTAAAAACATTACATTATTAAGGTCCGCCCATAAAAATACTATTTTGTTTTACAAGATAAAAACATAACACGTTGTATAGCGAGGAAATAGTTTCTTAAAAAATTTGCCCCTTTTAAAAAAAAAAGTCACGAGCCGTGCCTGCCTTACCACATTCAAAAATAAGAAATACAATATCCTGGAAAGACAGATAAAGATCTATACTAAATTTAAATTTTATTTACATATACCGAGTTTTTTTACTCTATTGATGGTAAAAATTTAGCAGTGTAAGTAAAATCAGGCAGGTAATTCCTTAACCTCCTAATAGATATTGGTTTAGAATGTGCCGGTTTTCTAAATGGGTTAGGTTATGAGGCTACTGTCATGATCCGTTCTGTTCCATTAAGAGGATTTGATCAACAGATGGCTAATATTGTAGTTGACGAAATGGAAGATAAGGGTGTCAAATTTTTACGAAAGTAAGTAATTGTTTGTTTGTTTGTCTAGTAATTGTTTTTTCTTTGTTTTCCGTTTTTAAGATACAATTTCTTATAGTTTGGGATTCCTCGACAATTTTTCCAAGTCATTACTAACAAGCTAGTTTTTCGTGAGTAGCTTCATTTTGACGAGACGACCAACTTTTTTCTTACAACAATTTTCGTTGGTGGTTGCATATAGGGGTAACAGAGATTAAATATTTGGATTTGATAAATATTAAAAAACCAGGATGACGTACTATCGTGCCAAAAAAAAAACTGGGACAATAAAATGCAAGAAACGGAGTATTTTCTGGTCTATAATAAATCGTTTCCATATATTCGGAATTTTTTGACGTAGCTGTCACAAAATTATATTGTTTTGACACCATTTAAACCTAATATTCTAATAAACCAAGAGATAAAACTAGATTTTGTTGTCCCAGTTTTTTTTTTGGATGCGATGGTACCATGCAATTTGTAGGACAATGTGGGTGTTTAATTATATAAATATTATTTAATCAATAGAAAAAGAATCAGCTGGTTAATAGTTATTTTTCACGATATTGTTAACCATACATGTTGGCGGTAGGGAAAAACCTTACAATTTGTAGGACATTTTTTTTCGGTTTATTTAGATAATTATCTTAAAAATTATCTAATTAATTAACTAATAAATTTCTGATATCTGTCAAATCAACACACACTACCCCTGTAAGCTACCACCAAAGAAAATTAGTGTAAGGAAAAAAAGTTTGGGGTCTCGTCAAAATGAAAAATTAGCTTGTAAGGAATGACTTGAAAAGATGGTCCAGGGGTTCCCAATTATTATACATTTCTATTAAGAAAAAGTTAAAACTATACATTTTATGCAAAAAGTTCTAAATCATCTTGTCTTTATTATTTTAGAAGCATCCCGAAATCTGTAGAAAAACTGGATTCTGGTAAGTTAAGAATTACCTGGACGAATGAAGCTGGGGAACAATTTAGTGATGAATGTGACACCGTTTTGTTTGCCATTGGACGTCGCGCTCTAACCAAAGAACTGCAACTCGAAAACGCAGGTGTCAAAGTGGTCGGAGAGGGTGAGAAAATTGAGGCTGTAAATGAACAGACCAATGTCCCTCATATTTTTGCAGTAGGAGATGTTTTATATGTAAGTAATTTTAGAATTCGCAAGAATAAATCTGTTATTGACTCAAAGAACTTGAATAAATAAGGGTCTTATGCTGGGTTTATTAAAGTTGTTTATATGGGGTATTCGAAAACTCTACTGACAAACCTTAGATAATATTATTTAAAAAGTTTTCCATTTGGTAAGAACTTTTAAACACACACTGTATAGTATGCTACATTTTCAAAAATTAAATTAATGGATATATTTCTGATTTTGTTTTGGTTAGTCCAGTTTAGAAAGATTTTCCTAATTTAATTAAAAATATACATGCACTTTTTAAGTGTTACAGGAAAGCAAAAATCTTCAAACCTTAAAATTTCAATGTGAACTAATGACTTAAAACTGAATAAAATAATAAAAAAAATAAAGTAAATAATAAAACACATTTCTTAAAAAAGTCTACTTCAGCCCAAATGCTTCTGATGTACAGATATAGTGGATGACTTGGCAATATCCCTAATCTGAAATTCTTAGTAAAAAACTTATTTCTATAATTATACCAATTATTGGTATAGTTAACATACTTGCAAATATGATACAAAAAAATTAAACTCTAATTGAACCAGTAGCAGATTAAACCGATTTTTGTTCTTCCTGCAAAAAAGTGTGAAATCACTTAGGATGTATTGCCAGAGCACCCGCGATATAGTGTTTTTTTATGTTAATATTGTTTTTTATTTTTCATTATTTGCTACATGCAGGGGCGCAAGTAGGGGGGCTAGAGGGAGCCAACTGCAATCCTTTACTTACATGTTCAAAATACCATAATTTTTTTGTGCCTCTGTATATTATAGCTCTAGTAAAGAAGTTCTTTTTTCTCATATTTCCTAAAAAAAGATAAATAAAGGTAATATCGCTACCAGTAACTGCTTTTAAGATATTCCAGATTAAAGGTTTTATTTTAGACAAAAAAAAATATTTTTTTCCTTCTATCTTCATTTAAACCACCCAGATTTTTCTGGCCTGTACAAAGTATTTAGTTTGGTCTAAAATATCTCAAAAACGGTTGCTCATAGCGATATTTACTAGATATACCTTTTTTGATGTGCAAAATTTCGAGAGAATAGGAAATGTTTACCGACGCAAAGTAGTTATGACAATGTAAACCTAAGCAAAGGACTGAAGGTGGCTCCTTCTATATTTTACAACAGAAACACAAGCAAATAATTATTTTAGTTTTTACATCTCAAGACTTTTTTGCTTTTTAACTTTTTTGGGGGTAATACTTCAGGATTCTAGTTGCGCCACTGGCTACATAATAAAAATATTTTACATATCTGTATAGTTTAAAATGATTGGAGAGTGTTAATTTTGCTGTTTTGAAAGGTACTGGTAGGGGAGCACACTCTAAAGTGATATCATGAGTAGATAATGACAGCATGAGTAGATAGAGTGATCTTACCATCTTGCAACATTTAAAATGTGAAACAGTTTCGGATGATAGTAATATAAATAGAGATTTTTCAGATTAAGATATGATGATTTAATTACCTGCTAAACAGTGTATATTCCACTAAACTAAAAAATTGAGAGTGAAGTAAAGAAAGTGGAGGGCTACAAAAAAAACGTCATTTCGACATTTTCGAGCGTGGCTAATTTTTTTATTTTGAATGAAAAATATATAATCCGATACGATTCGAACGCCGAAATAATGACACTATTTTTTGACATATTTAAAAATCTATAGTCGCTTCCCCCACTGATGAAAAGGTATACATTATATAACATTTTTTTCTCCTTATCATTTAAGCTTTGCAACCCAATAGGTCTCACGCTCGAGTAAATCCCCATTTAGCATCGTGGGCTCCCTTACTATACGTGTCTACTAACCAGAACAAACAAGTCTAATTAATACTTTATTTTTTGTAAAATTTATAGTAAGCTATTTCAGTGTTAAATTAACAAATTAAGACAGCATACTTCTTTACATAGTATGTGCCAGATATTTTTCTAGAAAATGCATTAAAAAGCCAAACACTGGAGTTTAAGCTCATAGTTTAAATATCTATTGCATCCCCATACTCTTCTATACATGAAATATGCACAAAGTGACATACGACAAATCTCCGCTGTTTTACCGTAAAAATATAATAGATCATAAAAGTTTATGAGTGGTTTTTAAAACTAGGTTTTTTCATTTATTTTAAAACTTTAATCATATATGTTTTACAGAAAAAGCCCGAGTTGACACCAGTAGCAATTCATGCTGGTAGGCTGCTTTCTAGAAGGTTATTTGGAAATAGTAATGTAAACATGGATTATGAAAATGTGGCAACAACCGTTTTTACTCCTCTGGAATATGGTGCCGTCGGTAAGATATCCTTCTTAACAATAATAAACTTCCCTCATTGTAAATTAGAAAAAAGGATTTACAAAAGCCGATCTCGTAGCAAGCTTCCTCACTAAACTTAACTGCAATTTTATATAATTCAAATGTTAGCATATCATTAACAATACAGTACAATTCCATTTAAGAGGAAAAACTGCATATTTTATTACTTTCCCTGTTTTTCTTGTAAAATATTTAAAATAGTCAATCGATGTATTTTAGCTCGGAAAATTTGGATATCGCAATAAGAACACAATATGCACTACAAAACAAAAGAGTAACACCAATACCTCTTTTAGTATATCATTTTACTTTATGCCTATCTTCAACCGTTTTTTAGTTATTGACGCTTTAACAGTCACATTTTCGGCACAGTCGGTAAAGTTTTTACCTATTAGTAGATTTTATTTTAGTTCTTTTTATTCTTCTTTTTGCTTCACTGGGATTTTCTTGACACTTTTAATAGAGTATTACTATCTGTAGTTTTTTTATCTAAAAAATAATTTATTATCAAAACTAATGTTAAGTCTACTAACAGGTAAAAATTTCAATGACTTTGAATTATTAGGTACCACCTGGGTTACCTGTGTTTTATAGTGATATACTTATTTAATTAAATAATATAAATTAATAAAATAAAACAAAAAATATACTTTGTTCATAGTCACTTTAATTGAATATTTAGCCGTGACAGCTGTTTCGTAGTACAACTACATTTTCAAACGTACTGACAAACTAAAATTATTACTTATATATAAACAGTAATACCTAATAAAAACATATTTTTTAAAAAAGGTTTTAAAATCAATATGGTACAGTTGTGAAATTTAAAGATTTTATTGCTATATTTTATAAAAGTTTTACAAGGGGTAGATTTCCTAGGTCAATCTGTGTTAAGCAGATGTACATTCTGTTTTTTATGTTTATAGATTTCAATATTTTCTAATGTATCTAGTTTTCGCCCTTTTGTTCTACATGTAATATTTTTAGGGTATTGATTTCTGGAAATTTGTGTCCGGTTTCCAGAAAATGGTTTGCGAAATTTGATGTTGTTTTCCCTAACCTATAACATGAGTTATGTTCTTTAAACCTAGTTTCGAAATTTCTTCCCGTTTGTCCAATGTAACAGCTATTACACTCTTCACAAGTAAGCTTATAAACTCCTGATTTTTTAAATTTATTTTGTTTATCTTTCACATTAAATATCATGTTTGATCGATCGAATCGATTTGATGGTTTATGTGCTATTTTCTGGTTTTGTTTAGACAGGGTAGAATGTCTCTTGTCCGGAACCATTTGCGGGATTCTTCTTTAGCCATGTGGTTTTCGCTGTGAGGACTGCCTTTTTTCCGGATCTTGTTGTTGAACCGCACTTTATGTGTATGTACTTTGGAAAAACACTGTTTTTTAAACATTGTTGGTTAAACCATGCGTTTTGTACTGCTATTCGTTGTTGAAGTCTTAGTTTGAAGTATATTTTGGACTGTTCTGCTATACTTACTATCTTTAAAGAATTTATGGTTTCGTCCGTTACTTTGTGACCGTACATTTTAAATTAATAAAATAAAACAAAAAATATACTATACCATAAATTCTTTAAATAATATAAGCCGAAAATGTGACTTTTTAGCGCAAATAACTTAAAAACAGTTGAAGATAGACTTATAGTTTCCCTATTAAAAAACACTTAGAATTCACCATAGAATTTAAAAATGAAATAATAAATAGGGTTTAAACAATGCAACATTTATCGCGTCGCGTCTTTTGTTTTTTATCCAGTTCTGGTTAGTTACGATTTTCAAATTCTACAAGCTAAAAATACCTTATCATCTTAAATTCCTTAAAAATACGGTAAAAGTTAAAAATACGGCATTTTCCTCCTAATGTTGAGAATTTAGAACCATAAAAGTAAAGGTAAATTTATTCTTTTTTTTAGGTCTTAGTGAAGAGGCAGCTATTAAACGTTATGGCGAGGACAACATTGAAATTTATCATGCCTACTACAAGCCTACAGAATTCTTTATACCTCAAAAAAGCATAACTCATTGCTACTTAAAAGTCGTCGCTGTTCGTGAGGGTGATCAGAAAATTTTGGGTATGCATTTCATTGGGCCCCAGGCTGGAGAAGTCATACAAGGTCTTGCAGCTGCTATAAAGTAAGTGATTAAGAGATAGTGATAGGGTGTTTTAAATTAAATTTAAGTCATTTGTTTCTTGTTAACCTTATTCGTCAGAGTGGTTCAAACCACATTCGAAATGACAATATAAATATAAGAGTTAGATAGAGATAGGTTTTCAAAAGTTTTTAAAATGTTTTGAACCATATTTCAAGAAAAAATGGCTTTAATGTTAATAACAATAAAAGAATAAATTTGTAAATATAGGCCCAAGATTTTTTCCCAGATTGTATATTTTTGGATTAGACTGGAAAGGAAAAAAGGGGTGAAGTAGCACATAATGTTATAGGCCCTTTTATTCTCTATTCAACAGTACTTTGTTTTTGAAAATTGAGAATCAAAGAGCCTATGAAACAAAATGCCATTGGGAATTCAAATTAAGAGACGCAATGTTGCAATACTATCAATCAGCTGATAAAAATGGGTATCTAGATCAAAAATGTCGAAAATTATTTACTATATTTACAGAAAAATACAATTTTGGGTTTGTGTCTCCGCTAGAAGTAATTTTTAACGGAATCCATGATAACAACCACCGAAATATAATAAGAATTTTAGACTAATCCTTTTTGTATTTTTTAGTACATTTATTAAATAAACCATAAAAATATTTTAAAAATACGATATGAACTGCATCACTTGCCAACTCGCTTGATTTTAAAAAGCAATTACCCCCGTTTCCATTTGAAAAAAAAGTTGCTAGTTTCCCCTTGGCACTAGACCAGTGGTGGCGAACCTTTTCATATTTACGTGCCATTTTTGTATACAAAGGTAAAAAGATGTCTTTACCGTGCCATGAAATACTTTTTAGGCTAAAAAATGTTTGAAGAGCAAAAAAAAAAGGCTTCACCTGCTTTCTTTTCCCTTCAGTACTTTCACTTACTTCAAATTTTAAAGAGCAAAAAAACTTTAAAATTTCCTCATTTAAGTTTTACTTATATAAAAAAAAAAAAACATGAATATACTCGCGTGTCCAAATTTTTACGCCGCGTGCGAAGTTGGGCACGTCTGCCATATTGGTTCGCCATCACTGCACTAGACCATGTGGCCAAAATTATTTTTATTTCGAAAGTTAGCCAAATTTTCCTGATATCTTGTCCCATAATATATATTAAAATTATTTTCCCTCCCATTAAAAATACTTTATAATGACTGCTGTTCTTTCTTAAATTTAAAATTGCTACTTGGTAAATTTCACCTTTAAATCGACGATATATAAATTTGTACAGGGTTTTTATTTATATTTTGCCACCCACTTACAACAATATGTAAAAGGGTAAAAAAACTTTTTGTATAAAAGTTTCATAGATAGAGATAGAAAACAAATGGAAATCAAAAACTCAAGAAAAATAATAAAGTAAACTTTTTTTTAAAATGGAACACCCTGTTTATAATGTCACCATTAAAAGATATTTTAAAGAGCATTACAAAAATATGACATTTAATATGTTCATCTTTTTTTATCTTTGAACAAACCACGAAGGCTAAAAGCCTAAATACTAACGTACCGTGGGTGTTTTAAGCGAGGTAAGAGGGAGTTTGTTGACACGGGACTTAAATACTTGAAGATTTGGGGGTGAAGGAAAGACCTCCGCGGGCAGCAGGTTCCACATTCTAGAAACTCTAGGGATAAAAGAGCGAACAAAGTGGGAAGTTCGGGGCTTGTCCAGTTGGACCGTATAGGGATGCATACGCGCGGAACCACGAGTTTCTCTTTTGGGAACCGTGAGTGGGGGATAGTTTCCGAAATATAACTACTTAAATCTGAAAAATACTATATTATATAATTTCCACTATGCCTATCTACAGCACTAAGCTTAGACCTTAGATATTAGACTGGAAATTTTATCTGCTATTATTCAGATATTTCTGAGACTATTAAAAATGGATATATTACATATAAACTTTTTTAAAACCCTTTGATGGATCTTTCAAATAGTGACATAATATACAGGGTGTTCCATTTAAAAAAAAGTTTACCTCTTCATTTTTCTTGAGTTTTTAATGTTCATTTGTTTCTTTTGGTACGCTCAAAAGATAATAGATGAAATGTATAAAACTTTTATACAAGAAGTTTGTTTTCTATGTTTTTTAGTTATTGTTGTAAGTGGGTGGCAAGATATAAATAAAAACCCTGTACAACCTTATTTCTTTCTTAGTCAGGTATTTGTACTGTACTCTTTGCTTTTGTTTTACAGATGCAACTTGACTGTAAATGCATTAATGAGCACAGTAGGTATCCATCCAACAATTGCTGAGGAATTTACAAGAATAAACATCACAAAAAGATCAGGAAAGGACCCCAACCCCGCATCATGCTGTAGTTAAATGTCTTTATACTTTAATTATTTTATGCCTATTTTATACACATGTACTTCACCTGCGTATTGTTATTTAATAAAATAAAAAAGCATAGTGGTCAAAATATGCTCTTTTTGTAATATCATTAGTAGAAAGAAAAGTAATTATTATTTTTGACCTTAAAATATTTTTAGGCAAACCTAGCACATTGTTTTAACTGGTATTTACATTTTGCCGTTATTGTTATATTTTAATTGTACTATCTAATTTGTTAAAATTATACAGAGCAAATGTCTATAGTTGTTAGGGGCATTTTTAGCCCCTGGTGATATTACTTTTTAAAAATTGTACAATACATTGTAAGAAATTAAAGCTTAAAAGTATTTTTTTATATTTTTAAAATTTACTTAATTATATAAAAACTATTTGTTCACTGCAAAACTATTAGGTTTTATTTAGAAATAAAGAAAATTCACACAGATGTCCCTAGAATAATTTTGTACTTATCCTCGACCTTACATGGCCTACATACTATGTGATTATCGTTTTATACAGTTGCGTAGGCGGTATTACAGATAATTAATGCAACAAATTGCATAGATTTTTGTTTAGACACATCCAATCTGTCGTACAATTAGTTGAACGACAACGTTGCAGATGACACGGTTATCGTTTCGACGGTAGAATCTACTTGAGTTGCATAGACTGTGTGGGCCGTTTTAGACAACCCGACTCGCTGATAGATTACCTTATCAATCTAGGTTATTATCAATGACGAACCAGTGGCACTTTACGTTTAAGGAATTTAGGTAATTCATTGAAACAATGGTTTTGGATACATTTGAGGTCACATTAATAAAAAAATAAATTTCGTTTTCACTCATATTTCTAATCTTACGAATTAGAGTAAGCCACGAAGTAAACAAGCGCGGTAAAAATTCGATGCCTCTAAAAATAACTGATTACATTTTCCTTTTTTATATAAAAATTTATGCTGCCTCTAGCCAGTTTTAATGTCGTGTAAACTTAAACCATATATCTTATCATGTGGTTGATTTCCCCGCTAAAAGAAATTTTTTAAGTTAACATTTAATCTCGCGAGTAAACAAATTAAGATTTTGATTAATCCAATGGGCACGTTTGGTGTATTTCTTTTAACTTGTAAAACCGTTCTTCTGAACCGATCGAAACAGTTTTAAAAGGAACACCAAAAACAGTGGGATTTGCCCGTTGACATGACATGTATAACATTTATCGGATTTGTTGTTTTTTGTTTGGTTATGTTTTAGTCATTCATGGTTTATGTTATTTTTTGGGGTTAAATAATTTACTACAATAAATTATTACAGGTATTTTTCAAATATAACCAAGTATATTTACTATTTGCTTTTGGCATATGCATTTGTGTCAGAACACTTCCTGCACCTCCTGCGATGATGGTGCGTGAGAGGCAAGGGAAGAGGTAATAGAACGGTTCTGCGTAACAACTCCATTATAAAAGGAACACTTACGGTGTCGTTTTGGGCGGTTCTAGAGCATAAAAGGAATACACCAATTTAGGAATATCTACCCAGCCGCTTAACCGTTGGGTAAGTGGAGTGTCAAAATAAAGCCATCCAATTGGTTTAATTTGACAATTTTGATACTTCGCGTACCCAGCGGTTAATCGGCTGAGTACTCCTGTATATGCTCAATGATTAAACAATGTTCGCAATGTCACTATTCTTGACACAGGCTGTTGAAAATATAATTTTGGAACAAGTTGTTTTATATTGTTGTTTTAAAAAGTACCAGTTTTATTGATAGTTAAAATATTGTCAAATAAAAAGTCAAATAGAAAAGACGTTTAATTTTGATTTTATCAATTTAATAGTTTCAAAACGTGGTACACTAGTGAAGATAATATAGTACAGTATAGGAAATCCACTAGTGTATCCCACAATCAAATATCTAACATTTGGTCCTAATTGGAGAATCAAGACTATGGAAATACAGTCCAAATCGAGTGAAAAGGCTGATATGGATGAGCATAGTAAAAGGTCTATTGAGGATAACATGGGCAATCTGAGTGAATTTTTGGGATTTAAAAAGGATAATTTAGAGGAAAAAATTAGAAAAAATATTAAGACAAACAATAGACAAAGAACTACCAATTTTCACAGGTAATGCTAAGGAATGGCCACATTTTTATAATCAATTTACATATACAACAAATGTATTAAAACTATCAGATGAAGAAAATATTTGGGTAATTTTCTAGAAAATGGGAGCAACTCCGACTTTTGATGAAATTTGGTATACGGGGTTTTGGGGCGCTGATCACGAATCTGAAAGAATTATTTGGCGGAAACGTTTCGTTCTCGAGATATCCATCATCAAAGTTGATATTTGAACTAACCTTATTTTCACTATATTCCCCCTTCTTTTACATCAATTCTTGATTTAAAGCTAAAGTGTCACACAATATTTGATTTTCACCTTTTAAAACCCCGTTTTCTGTTTTTACATTATTTTTGAATTAAATTGCGTGGCTTTTTCTTTGATAATCCGGCAACCATACATACACATAGGGCTTCATGGCAAACTGGGATTAAAATGATTCAAAGTATAGCTATGCAGTTTAATGCAAAAATAATGTAAAAACGTAGAAAACGGGGTTTTAAAAGGTGAAAATCAAATATTGTGTGACACTTTAGCTTTAAATCAAGAATTGTGTGCAAAAAGAAGGGGGAACATAGTGAAAATAAGCTTAGTTCAAATTTGAACTTTGATGATGGATATCTCGAGAACGAAACGTTTCCGCCAAATAATTCTTTCAGATTCGTGATCAGCGCCCCAAACACCCCGTATACCAAATTTCATCAAAATCGGAGTTGCTCCCATTTTCTAGAAAATCACCAATATTTGTAGGCTACGAAAATGTTTGATGGGTGATGCGAAGAGAAGTGTTCAGGGATTGTTAATTTCTGAGCAGCAAGAGTAAGTGATATTATTCAACTTTTAGAGAATAGATTTGGAAGACCTTATTTAATTGTTAAAAATATGATTTATGAGGCTAAAAATTTGCAAAATATAAGAAATAATGATTTTTCGGGTTTAACAAATTTTGCTGAAATAATTTCAAATTTAGTACTTACTTTAGAATCTTTAAACATGAATAATTACTTAACATGTCCACAGCTTTTAGAAGAATTTGTTCAAAAACTACCATTTAACATGCAGTTTCCTTGGGGAAGGATAGTTTCTAAGAAAAAGGTGATGTATCAATGAAAACATTTAAAGAGTGGATATAGGAGGAATCTATAGCTGCAAGTTATGTTACTAGTAAGCCTTAGACCTTTTTTAGACAAGAAAAAGATAAAAGAAGTTTTTGTATATCAGAAAAACAAAAAAAAATGTTATGTCTGTATTTTGTGTCAAGATAAACAAAATTTAGATAAATGTAAAAAAATTTATAGATAAAACTTTAGAAGAGAAATGGGATTTTGTTAAGGGAAAAAATATATGCTTTTTCTTGACTAAAATGTTCTCATAAAAACAATGAATGTAGAAAGACAACAAAGAAAACTGTGAAAAAATGCAGCATCCTTTACTACATAAGGAAAAACATAATTTTAGAAAATGTTCTACGGAGACTAGCAATGTTCTGAATAATGCTGATATTTTCTCTGAGAAACAGAATACAACCCAAAGTAATGATATAGTAGCACATACAAGTAAAGACAAAACGGATGTTTTGTTAAAAATTTTACCAGTCATTATAAAAACAGAAAACACTGAAGTTGAGATATATGCCTTATTTGATGAAGGATCAACAATATCCTTATTAGACGAGAATTTGGCAAATAGTTTAAATTTAAGAGGAATAGAAACTGAACTTGGTTTAAAAGGGATGGAGACCACTTGTAGGAAACAAGTTTCTAGAAAAGTTAGCTTTGAGATGAAAGGTTTATATGAAGACGTTTATTATGAAATGGATGCTTTTACAATAAAAGAAATGGATTTGCCAGTCCAAAGCATAGATGCAATGAAAAATGAAAACAAAATGGACTCACTTATCTGAAGTTAATTTTCAAGATATAAGAGAAGTGCAGCCGCAATTATTGATAGGACAGAATTACTGGTATTTAATTGCTTGCCGAAAAATTATAGAAGGTCCAAAACATGCACCGGTTTTATCTTATACTAAACTTGGTTGGGTTGTCCATGGAAATAACGGTTTTTCTAAGAGAACAATTGAGAGTAATATTTTACATGTTACAAATCGCAATAGTGACGATGAAAATTTACATAATGTTGTAAAGGAATTCTTTGAAGCGGAATCCTATGCTACGAAATTACATTATAAAGAGGAAAATGATGAAGATAAATGTGCTTTACAGATCATTCAGAAAATAACACATAAAAAAGAAGGTAAATGGGAGACAGGATTATTATGGAAAAACGAAGAAAAATTAACAGAAAGTAAGTCGATTGCACTCCAAAGATTTAATTTTATAGAAAGAAAAATGAGAAAAGATCCTACATTTGCTAAAAATTATAAACAAAAGGTGACTGAATATGTAGAAAAGGGATACGCTAGGAAATTAAATCAACAAGAGCTTGAAGAACCTTTTGACAGGGCATGGTACTTACCACATTTTGGAGTTACTAACGAAAATAAACCTGGAAAAATTCGTTTTGTCTTCGATGCAGCATCTAAAGCAAATGGAAAAAGTTTAAATGATTATCTGTTAAAAGGTCCGGACTTATATAATTCCTTAGTAGGTATCATTTGGAAATTTAGGGAGCAACGGATTGCCTTTTCAGCAGATATAAGAGAGATGTTCCACCAAATTTTGATTAGAAAAGAAGATCAACAAGCTCAACGATTTTTCTGGAGATTTTCTGAACAAGAAGATTTAGACACTTATGTAATGAATGTTATGATTTTTGGAGCAGTATCATCACCATTTGTGGCACAATACATAAAAAATTTAAATGCTTTAGAGCACAAAGAAGCATATCCAGAGGCAGCGAATGCTATTGTACATAGACATTATATGGATGATTATCTGGATAGTGTTTCGACCACTGAAGAAGCTATATCTCTGATAAAACAAGTTATCAAAATTCATAAGAAAGGGGGTTTGAATTAAGAGGATGGGTATGTAATAGCGAAATAGTATTTAAAGAAATTCCAGAAAATTTAAGGTCTTCAGAGAAAATTTTTGAAAAAGACTCTGGTGAACGTATGTTAGGGCTAAAATGGAAACCCAAAGAAGATGTTTTAACTTTTCCCTTAAGTATGCATAAAGTTAATTCAAAAGTATTAAATGGTGAAAAGCCGACAAAAAGAGAAGTGTTTAAAGTCATCATGTCAGTATTTGATCCTCTTGGCCTTTTAGGACATTTTTTGGTAAAAGCTAAAATTCTAATGCAAAACGTTTGGCGTAGTGGGACACAAAAATATCAGAAATACAAAATAAGAAGTGGCCAAATTGGTTAAAGGGCTTTAAGAATGTAAAAATTTGTAAATTAGGAGATGCTACAATTTAAATTATTGTCCATCACAAAACATACAACTTCATATTTTTTGTGATGCAAGTCAGCAGGCCATTTGTGCTGTAGCATACTTTCGATTTGAATCAAAAGAAAATGTTCAAGTGTCATTAATTATGTCAAGAAATCAAGTAGCTCCCGTCAAGAAGAGTACCATTCCAAGATTAGAACTACAAGCGGCGGTTTTGGCAAGTCATTTAGCAGAAACAATTGAATAAGAACATTCTTTAAAAATAAACTCTACAATATTTTGGACAGACTCTATGACAGTTTTACATTGGATACGATCGATAAATAATACATATCGATCTTTTGTTTCCCACAGAATTACAGAAATCAAGAAAATTACCCATATATCACAGTGGAGATGGGTTCCCACCAAATTAAATGTAGCTGATGAAGGTACCAGAGACGATAAGGAAACAAATTTAAGTAATGATACTCAATGGTTTCAGGGACCATCGTTTTTGTATTTATCACCTTATTATTGGCCTACAGAAAGTACTGTGGACAGTGTGCAAAATGGAACGGAAGAAATAATAAACAATATTAATGTAAATACAAAAGATTTAACATATTTACCCAACATATCAAGATTTTCAGATTTGAGGAAGCTACTTATGTCGACTTCATATGTTATGAAATTTATTCATATATTGCAGAAAAAGAAAAATAAAAATCATTCGATAACCTGTGAAGATATAAAATCTGCAGAAAGATTGTGGTGCCTATACATACAAAAACTTTATTTCTTATGAAGAATATAAACTTTTAATGGAAGGTAAAGACATACCCAGAAATAGTAACATTTTTAAATTGTCGCCTTGTATATATAATGGTCTGATTTGTGTAAGGGGAAGATTAGACAACTCACCAGATTTAGACATGGAAACAAAAAGGCCTATTATCCTTAAAAACAAACATATGTTTACCAAATTACTGATAATGGATTATCACGAAAAAAATGGACATGCCTCAACTCAATTTATTTTAAATGAAATTCAACAAAGATTTTGGATTTTACATGCTAGAAAAACCATAAATACAGTAGTAAATAGTTGTAATTTAGTTAAAATTAGAAAAGCTAAGCCGATACCACCTGAAATGGGACAATTACCGATAGAAAGAATTCAGAAACCACAAAGACCATTTTTAACAAGATTTTATTAGCTTGGGTTGTATCTATCTATCTATCTATCTATCTATGTAACGAAATCTTTGAGCCTAATTTTTACCAACTCCCAGCGATTCAATTTCTTTGAAACTTTGCACACGTGTCAAGGACCGATGACAATGCAATAATTTAAAAACAGTATCCCGTTATCCTGATTAGGACCGCTAGGATAAATAAATTCCTTTACAGATCCTCTGTGTCCTAATACTACTCTTGACAAAATGGCGAAGGAATTTTTTAGTGAATAAACTGGAGCATTTATTTTTAAAAAACTAATTGATATATCGAACTAAAAAATGAAAAATAAATAATAGTTTAAAAAACTAAAAAACACGCTTTTATATGCAACCGAACTAAAAATTAGAAAATAATTTTTCATTACAAAGAGTTTGTCACTTCAGAATAAAAACGTGGGGTGCTTAATATATTAAATGGTATAATTATTTTATTTGCAAATATCTATGAGGGAAAAGTTATGAAAAAATAGTAAAATGCACCCCACGCTTTTATTCTGAAGTGACAAACTCTTTGTAATGAAAAATTATTTTCTAATTTTTTTAGTTCGGTTGCATATAAAAGCGTGTTTTTAGTTTTTAAACTATTATTTATTATTTGTAGGATTAGATTTTTGGACCCATGGAAGTTGTAGTAGGGAGAAGACGAGAAAAGAAATATGGACCACTTTTTACTTGTCTTTCCATCAGAGCAGTTCATATAGAAATATGCCATACTCTAAATACAGATTCGGCTATTCTTGCAATAAGGAGATTTATTTCTAGAAGAGGACAACCAGAGTGCATATGGAGCGATAATGGTACAAATTTCAGGTCTGCAAATAAATAAAAATAAATAAAGAATTACGTAATGCATTAAGATAACAATGAAAAAATTGGAAAAAAGTGTCAAGCCAAAAAACAGAATGAAAATTTATTCCTCCAACTAGTCCCCATATGGGTGGAGTTTGGGAGCGAATGGTAAGGACAATAAAACAAACTATAAAAACCATATTAAAAGACCAACATCCAAAATTAGAAGTTTTACAAACAGTGTTATTGGAAGCAGAACATATTGTTAATAGTAGACCTCTTACTTATGTCTCATCCAGCATCAGTGAAATGGAGAGTTTAACTCCTAACCATTTCCTAATTGGAACTTCAAGTATGGCTAAGGCTCCTGGAATATTTGAAGAAAAATTAGATCTTAGAAAACAATGGAGACTCAGACAGCAAATGGATGACCGATTTTGGCATAGATGGGTTAGGGAATATTTGCCTACCTTAATAACAAGATCCAAATGGTTACAACAATCAAGAAATATAGTCGTGGGTGATATGGTTGTATTAATGGATCAGTTACCTAGAAACAGTTGGCTCTTGGGACGAGTCACAGCAGTCTATCCGGATAAAGATGGAAAAGTGCGAACTATAGATGTCAGAACGAAAACAGGAACTTATAGAAGACTAGTAGTGAAAATATGTCCGATAGACCTAATGGAGATGACCAGCCATGAATAATTTTTAAGATACTTTCAAGGGGGAAGAAATGTTGAAAATATAATTTTTAGAACAAGTTGTTTTATATTGTTTTAAAAAAGTACCAGTTTTATTGATAGTTAAAATATTGTCAAATAAAAAGTCAAATAGAAAAGACATTTAATTTTGATTTTATCAATTTAATAGTTTTAAAACGTAGTACACTAGTGAAAATAATATAGTATAGTATAGGAAATCCACTAGTGTATCCCACAATCAAATATCTAACACAGGCATTGTTTTTTGACTGACGTTAATGTTCCAAATTTAAATTACTACTATAAGGTAAGTCAGAATCGTTAAATATAAAATTTGTTATTATTTTAACTATTTCATCATATTCGTATACTTATTACCAAAGCCGACGAGAGCTTTGCTGGTAAAAATGAAAATCACGGTCCCCCTAAACAGTAAAATATAATAAAAAATGCTACTAGTGCAACTAGAAAAAACATTTATTGAGTTCAAGATCACATGTTTTAAAATAATAGATTTATGCGAGATTGTCCCCAAAATATTTAATTTAATACAGTATAATATCTTTTTTTTAAATTTTAAATGCATAATAAAGGAATTGGGGCATCCATGTGTGGTTTAAGTTTATGCTATTAAAAAACGAATATAATGTAATCATGTCACTAAAGGGATAATATATTAAGAAATAGAAATTGGTCATATCATTTTAAGGAGATAATATAGTTTAATCAATATCATTTCAATTAATCTAAGCACTCCACCATGCACACTGCGGAATCGTTAGCGAGAATTCTCGAAAATTTTTAAATGCCAAATATGCCAAACAAAACTCAAATTCAAAATTAAATATCGACATTTTGTTGCTCAAGTCTGCAACCGTCTAACTAAAATTTTACCTTTAAATAATTGTTAATATTTTATTTTTAATTAATTTTATCTACAGTATCTCCACGGATGGACTTGACAATAGGACAAATGAACCAAAAATTTAAATGTTCACGTCACGTCAATAAATTTGTTTTGTTTTGTACAGGGGCTCCAAAAAGTCCATAAATGTAAAAATGGACCAAGAGAAAACTGCCTTTATTTCTAATAATTCAGCAAAATGTCAAATAAAAAAAAATCGTTTTGAATAAGGATCCTCAAATCTGCAGAATAATCAATTTTTTTTTTTTTTTTGATCATATTTTTTCAATCATGTTTTACACCCTTTTTTTCCTAATTTACCTGGTTTTAATAAACGATTTATTTAATGTCAAAGTACTTTAAATATATTTAAATACAAAAGTGTAAAAAGAAAGTTAAAAAGGTGTAAAACATGAATGAATAAAAATATAATACTTAAAAAATAATTGTTTATTTCATGTGAAATTTCAAACATGGGATCCTAATTTAATTCTAAAAATCTTTTGGATTTGACATTTTGCTGACCTATAAAAAATAGAGGAAGTGTCTCTTGGTCCTTTTTACATTTTTGTACTGTTGGGAGCTCCTGCACAAAACAAAACAAATTTCTCAAAATATAGTGAGATCGCTCTATCAAGTCCGCTAAGCCATAAAACTCCTTAAGCTCAGTAGTCGATGACTCTCAAACAATAAATTATATTTTATATAACTGAATAGTGATAATAATAATAAAATATTTTATTGTGCCAGAATAATTATTGTAAGTATAATTACAGGCACTATAATTAGTGCAATTTATAATTAATTGGAATGGTAATAAAAGTATCATGGTAGTTTTAGGATGTTACATAATTAAAAATCGTCTTTTTAATTCTACCCTAAGTTTTATTTTTATATTACTCTTAAAAGTTTTATAGCTTAAATTATATACACAGGGTCATATACAATCTTTTGTTCAACTAAAGAATATTACGAATTATGCTTTCTAAATAACATAAATTGATATAGATAAAAAGTTAGTTTTGAAGAAGATAAATAGTTGTTTTTTTTTATTTTAATTGAAATGGACATTTAAACCTCTAATAATTACCTGTATAAAAACCTCTAATCTATGGTTCTGATAATTACCTAATAATATAATACTAAAATATTACCAAATGAATATCAGTGTAGGTAAAATATTTAAGTAAGTTTAATCCCTACCTTAAATTGTCAGATTTTGTGACATGTTAACAACCCTTACCTAATAACTTTCGTACCTAAAAAAATAAAACTCACTATTGGCACTGAATAGTGGATAAACTACCTGACAAAAATTCTAACTTATTGATCACAAAGTTTTTCATTTGGTGTAAAAAAACCTATATGCCAATAAATATAATAAAACTATATATATTTGTCGCGGTACATAAGATCTAAGGACGGATTTATAAATCAAAATTTAATTTTAGTATTAGTATTAGCATTACATTAGCAAGTCACAAGATTTGAGAACATACATTTAAATTAAAGTGTTTAAAAGTCATCAAAGTCAAGAAACGACCTTGAAATTCTCTAAAATTCAAAATCTAATAATAAAAAGAAGAAAATTAGTAATTGCTTAAATGTGCCATAAAACCAGTAACTCCTTTTTATTCAAGTATCATTACTTATTTTTGTTTTAAATGTAGCTAAACAATGCCACAAAAATGTCTAAATTTATTTTAGGTTAATACTAATACTAATGCTAATACTAATAATAAAATTAAATTCCGATTTTTAAAATGGGCCTGTGTCTTAAAAGATAACTTTGTTTTGCAACCGCTGATTTCAGATAGTAAAATTTGCATAATGCAAGTAAACCAGTCGAATTTTCGGTACGATCAAGCACTGCTAAGGTATTAACTTAACTGGCTTGCTGTTAGATAAACGATAAAATCTTTTGTAGACTTAATGGGATATCGGACTTGTTATAACGTCCCGACTTTAAATCTTGTTTCTTTTTATGAAGCCATTAAGGGAGTTGCCATACACGACTTTCTTAAACATTTAAATTTTTGGTCCATTTGTCCTATTGTAAAGGTCATCCGTGAACATACTGCAGATAAAATTAATTTAAAATAAATTATTAACAAGCATTTAAAGTTAAAATTTTAAGCTTTAAGCTCAAGAAACTCCAAAGAATAAAAAAATACAGAAAATCAATCTCTAATCAGAAAGGTAGCATGATTTGAACCACGCGTTTTAAAATCTCACTTTATGCGCACAAAGAGAATTGGCAAAATTAGTGCAATACACATGACACAAAATCACGCAAAATAGTGCTTTATTCGGTTGACAGCTGAACTGATTAAAGTTCGTCAAATATTGACCTAATAATATTGTACCACACACAAAATTGTTTCATTCAAAGTGTAAGGTGCAAATTTTTTATTTATAGAAAAATTAAGTATAAAGTCATATTTTGTGTGTCTACCATTTTTAATAGGTTAAAGTATCACAACTTTACCTTTCCTTTTCTATCCTCATTATAGGGCTAAAAGTATGAATAATTATAATTACTAATATAAATTTACATAAAGTAATACAAACTAAGTTAATAAAAACTGCTGGTCAATTTATTGTTTAAAAAAGGTATATTAAATATCGTAATTTACCTATGGAGTGCTAATTTGTAAAATTTAATTCTAATACAAAAATATTTTTGTGAATGTTCTAAACCTAGTTTTTAAATGAAATTAATTAAGGGCACTTTCGGTCAATTTGTGATTTGCCTGATTCTTGATATTCTTGCATGGACATCCACATTTGCTGGAAAGTGCCTATAGATGCCAAAATTGAGCCACCCACCCACGCACCAAACCGCCTTTCAACTGTTCCATTGGCTGCTATCATTTTTAGTCGCATAGAGCCAGGTGTTCTTGTGGAGAGATCTCGACTAAGTCGATCACTAAAACCCTAAAAAAATATTTATTAGGCAAATGAATTATAAGTTAAGGTTAAATTACTAAGATTTATTTTTTTTAAAACCTAAGGAATAAATATTTATTACATAACGTCAAATACTGTTTAAATTTTTGTAACATTTTTCTTTGACCGAAAAAAATAAATTGTCTAACAACGTACCTACCTACTATATATTATCATACTATATACTAATATATCAAAAATATGTAGATTTCCGTAAAGTTTGTTTAAAGAAAATACGTAGGGTGTTCGGAAAGTTTTGAGAAATACGTACATTTATTTGATTTTTTCAAAATAATTTCCACCACATTGAATACACTTTTCCATTCTAACAAACCAGTCACTGAAAATAGCTTTCCACTTTTTATTTGAAATTTCAGCGCATATGTTATCCCAGGCCTCCAGTAGCGCGTCTACACTTTTAAACTTTTGTCCTTTCAGTTGGCTCTTGACAAAGGAAACAACCCAAAGTCACATGGCAACAAGTTGGGGCTATAGGGTGGTTGTTTCAAAAGTCTTAAGCCTGCATCTGTCAAAAATTGACTGGTAAGTTCAGCTCGATGAGGTGGGGCATTGTCATGATGAAGGTACCAGCTAGCGAGTTGCGAGTTTGGGCGAATCACTCTTAACTTTTCTATAAGTTTTGAAAGGCATACTGTAGTGTACCAGAGAGCATTTACAGTCTTCTGTTCTCAGAGAACAACACGTTTAATTATTCTTCTTGAACCAAAGAAAACAACTATCATTATTTTTTTACAGATCTTGATTTGCGAACTACGGTCGGAGTTTCTTTACCTTCGAGAACCCATATCCTACTCTGTTGTTTAGTTGGGACGTCGTAATAATAAAGATAAGTTTCATCTCCCATGACAATCGACACTATGTCTTTAGATTTACCCTCCTGGAATTTGGACATCATTTTTTTACACCAATTCACTCTTTGTGTCTGCTGCTCGGGAGTTAACTTGTGTGGAACCCAAAGAGTACAAATTTTTCTAAAACCCAAGTGCTCATGTATGATCGTATGTAATGTTGCTAAACTAATGTTTAATGTCTCTTCTAACTGCCGATAGGTAATTCGTCGGTTTGTTTCTATAGCTTTTTGGACGGCAGATATGTTTTCTGGGGTAACTACTTCACACGATCGACCTGAGCGTGAGGCGTCTTCAAGCGAAAACGAGCCCCGCTGAAATTGTTTGTACCATCTGTATATGGTCGCACGAGATGGACAGTCATTACCAAGTGTAGGCTTCATTTCTTCTAAACACTGTTATTGAGATAACCCACGTGAAAAGTTGTATTTCAAAATTGCACGGCACTCGATAGTCGTCCACGCCGCCATTGCGCCAAAATCGCTGGACACGAACTGGCGCAAAACTGATAGTTTACTAATAACTATGTAGGACTACGACATGTCATGACATGTACAAACAAAAAACATAAATGTTACTTTCCTGCACCTTTTAGTTACAAAGTATCTCAAAACTTACTGAACACCCTAAGTACAAGTTTTTTCCTTGTTGTTTTATTATAAACAAATCTTTAAAAGTAAACACTTATATTTCATAGTCGATTATTTTAAAAATACAATTTTTTCATTTTTCGGAAGCGTTTGTATTTTTAGGCTTATCAAAAAGGATCTTTCAGTAAATGTTATTTCGTTAATAACTTTAAAGCTGGATTTATAGATTGACGTTTCCGTTTGCGTTTGCATGAAACAACGACAATTTATACATTCTGTTAACCGTTTCCGCTTGCCGTTTGACCTAATAAACTTTTAAAATTTTCTGTTTGACATTTGTAAATACCCAATTACATCTTAGGATGTTATCACGTGGTTTAACAGCTGTTTGTAATATTGTTTTTTCCCTACTTTTTATTCACAATTGAAGGGTCGCGGCGAATAACATTAGAGGCAAATTAGCATATTTTGTCAGTATTTGCATTTTAAAATTTTAAGTCGAATATCGGTAATGTAGATATTAAAGATAAAACAAAAAATACATATTATAGAAAACAAGTTAAAACTTAAAAACAAGTCGCAAAAATTCGATCAACATGGACTATCATTGGATGGTATTCTTGTTGGGTACACGCCTGGAAAGAATGGGACCACTTCGGTCCTGGTTCCGGGGTATACGAGCTGACCCTGTTCAGCCCTATTGAACCCTATGAACTGGCCGGTCGCCTGAAACAAAATAAAAGAAAAAACCCCCAAAAACCCAAAAATTCTAATTAAAAAACGACGTTTCGGTGGACTATCATCTTTTATTCACGTCAGCGAGTGGAACATGAGCATTTTTAGGCCGCACGTTGTATCTTTAAATGTTGTTTTTTCGAGCAATACAAACTTCTTTTGCTTTAATTATCAAAAGTTGTATTATTTTAGTACTGGGCATTTGAAGGTGCTATTATTTTAATATTGGCTAAAAATGGACTCTGAACGTTATTCGCCGGAACCCTTCAATTGTTATTTGTTTTGATTTGTCTTGTTGACAGTTATGTAAAAATTATTTAACTTAATTTATTATCGTAATAGTCTTTATATATATCATAAAACCTTGTATTTTCTTTAACCTCAAAAAATTCGTATAGACTCGCACCTATGCATCAGTAGTGCTGAACGGCAAACTGTAAATTCAGCCTTAGTCCTGGAGAAGGTATATATTTTTTTAACAAATTTTTAAAGTTCTAAAAGTTGTTTTTCTTTTTAATCTCTTATGTTAAAAAAAAAATTAAAAGCCTTATTTCGTAGCCAATTAATTGTAAAAATAGGAGCATGGCGTTAAAATGATTCAAAGCTATGCTTTTTTGGTATATTTACATCATATACATTACTTTTTAGAAAACCTTCAAGTCTTTAAAACTAGTTTTTTTGTTTTAAGAGAGCCGTAACATATCTTCCCGCTAATATGATTGGTCAAGAAAATTTAAAACTGGCTCTATATCATTTTGAACACTTTTATAAAGCCTAAGGTATTACATGGGAACTGAACTTACTTGTACTAACGAATTTCCTCCCGTCAAGACAACTGAACTGTAAAGAGCAGGTCTTATATCCACATCGCACATTCCAGCACTTGTAGCCGCTAAAAAAAATAATCAGGTACTAATAGGCGGAACATGGCAAAATCGTCAAAAAACAATGGCCTACAGTATATCTACGAATAGACTTTACAATAGCACAAGTGGATCAAAAATTTATTGCTGAGTAACGTCGTTTATGGCAAATGCTTTTGCTTTTTAGAAAATCAAGCTTTACGTGGTGACATATGTTTTGTCTTGTTAGGAACCCCCAAGAACTACAAAACTGTGAAAACAGTCCAAGCTAAATTATTAAAAATAAAGGAAGTTATCTCCTGGTCCATTTTCAAATTTTTGTAGTTTTTTAAATCCAGTACAAGACAAAACATTTAACGTAATTGTAAGGTCCATCTGTGGACATACTTATTTTATAATACCGGTTAAGCTAAATAACATAACACATAGGCAGTGTGAGGAAAAGAGACAATCTAACTAAATATACCGGCATGTAAATATGCGTGATTAATACTGCTTGTTTTGTTATTCTATTACTCGCCTATGTACCAAAACTGCTTGCTCAAGCAGTATACTTACCAATATATCCAGCACCCAACATTGCATGATCGAACAATCCTTCGGCTAGTTTAAACCGTTCAGAACTAAAATCTTGATGATAACCTGAAGGAAATTCATAATGGACGGCTGGAATATTTCCTACAATTCGTTCATCAAATGGACTTTCGGCAACCTTAAAGTTAAATAAAAATTTTGTTAAAATTAAACTATGTTTTAACCGTGTTCTAACCAGCTGTCAGCGCTAAATAAATCATAAAGTGACTCATAAGAAAGTAATATTTTGTTTTATTTGATCAACCAAAGATGTTATCTCCTTAAATAAATTCTATAAAATTACCTGAAGCACAGTTTGCTGAAAATCTTGTACCGTTCTTTTTACCATGTATGTCATCCATGAATTTGAAGGTTGAAAACTGAATTTCTTTTTGGTAAATCTTGGCTTATCCTTTTCTCGAACAACATCTTTACTAGATATAAGAGCTGCCGGAGTTAAATCAATTCCTAGTGATTCCAACATTTCTCTTGCTCTAAAAGAGAGTACTAATTAGATGTGATTCAAAAATTTTCTTGCCACTAAAAATCGACTATTCTACCGTCCAACGTAAAAACACCGTATGTGAATAGGCTTTTTCCGTTGGACGGCAGTATTCGATTTTAAAGTATCTATCAACATGTTACGGTAGCTTTATAGCTTGAAAGTGAAGCTGAATTTATAGATTGACGTTTATTTTTCCGTTTGCCATTTGACGTTTTCAGTTAGAAGATAAAACAACAACTTTGCATTTGTGAATGTATAGTTTTTGTTTACCGTTCTCATATACCATATTAGAAACCGAAACGTCAAACGGCAAACGGAAACAGAAACGTCAACATATAAATTTAGCTTAACACTCTGGAACGGTTTTAAACAAATTTTTTTTTAAATTTATGAGAAACCGATTTTGGGAGGGGGCAAAAATAACAAAAAAAAGGTCCAACATACCCCATAGGTGAGGTAAGTTGAGCAAGGGTATGGGGCTAGTGGAGCACTTAGAAAGTATAGTCAAATCATGGCTTGAATGTTAGATACGTTAACAATAAAAATACATTTTGACAATTTGCTTTTTATATTTATAATCTTATAGTGACAAAACAACAAATCTCATTAATAAAACAGCAACGTGCCTAGCTTGAACTATTGAATTTAATACCTATCAATTCATCTTCGTTTTTTAAACTTTTTAGGCAGTTTTATTTTGCTTCTTTTGTAATGCCTTCTGTATCTGTTAAAATTGCAGCTTTTCTCTATCTTCTGTTTGATTTGGCTCCTTTTCTTGGGTATGGTCAAACTATTTCCAGAGAAAATTTATAAGTTAGATAGGTCAGGTCGTTTTCTTGGTTGCTTGTACAAAGTTCGAGTTGCAGCCTCTTTTAAATCCTGAGGAGACTCTAGTAGTCTTACTGTTATAAGTCCATATCCCAAAAAATAATAATAAAAAAACATTTCATACTTAAAACCGTGGGGTCAGTTGGGCAACTGTAGCTCAACTAACCCCAAGCTGAAATTTTAAAGGAAAAGTAAATTTATTAGAAAACCGGTTAGAATTATATCTAAAATCTTTATACATAATTAAACTGCAATAAATTTACTTAAGATTACCACTTACCTGATTGAGAACAGAATACATTTAACTATCACAGATAACATTTTTCGGCTTGCAATTATTTTACTTTGTAATCACAAAATAAACAATGCGCACGGATACTTTTCTCGATCGCCGCGTGTCCACTAGTGGTCGCACAATGAGTTTCCCTCGCGCAACCCCTTCTTTATGCTATTTGATGCTTTCGCGTGCGGTCGGTAGTTTTTGAGATATTTTGATTGCCCAACTTACCTCTATGCTCAACTAGCCCCGCCCTTCCCTACCCGAAATTTTTAATCGGTCATAAATAAAAAAAAAGTATTTTAAAATCAAATTGTCGATTTTTTGTGGCCCGCTAAGAAACTCTGTACAACCTTACACTGCTGTTGTAATACTGAATATATAAAGATATATGTACCACATAATGCAGGATAAGTTTGATCCTATGTTTAGTACAGGTATCTCTGAAATACCTACAGCTACAGAGATGGGTAAATGGAAAAGAATAAGAGTTTTTAATGTTAAGTTTAAATCACCTTTCGTTTCTTCCGAAAAAAATCATTGCTTCCATGATATTAAAAAAAAAAAAAAAACGTTTTTGTTTTCTTAATTTATAGATTAGTGAATATTGGAAATAGGAGGATAGTGTAAATAGAAAAGTTGAATATAATTATGTTCGCAATGTAAAGGTATAATCCAATATTTAATGACACACGCAAAAGAAACATTCAAAATATAGTGAAATACTTTTTTACATAATTTCTGAATTAAGTCAAATAAAGGTGATTGAAAAATAAAGTTAGTTACGTATGCAGTGAGTCCGCCTAACTTGTCTACCTATGGAAAACTTTTTTATTATTCATTTTACGAAAAAATATATCCTTTATAAAAAGTTTTCCGTGGTCTAAAATCTAAAATGTAATTATCAGATATAAATTTTTACTGGTATAAGAGGTATCTCAAAAATATAAATATTGTGCAAGAAAAAAGTACCGGGATTTTTAACAATATAGAAAATTATTATAAAGAAAAAATGTTGAAATTTTAAAATAATTTTTAAATATGCAAACTCGTTCATTTAAAAGAAACAACTTTTTCTTTAATTTTTTTATGTGAAAACGAGCGTTTTTGTGACACTTTACTATTTTGACAGTTCTTAAGCTTCTTTTAGATATAACATTTGAAAATAAATTTACTAACGTACAAATTTAACTTTTCATCATTATCGCAAGAAAAAAATAAAAAAGAAGTGTTGCATGTAAATAAAGAAGTTTACATATTTAAAAGTTATTTTTAATTCTAAACATTTTTTCCCTAAAATAATTTTTAATATTGTCCAAACTTCCCTCTTAAACAGAATTCATATCTTTTGAGGTACCTCGTAAACCATCGAAAGAAAATATCTGATGATTGGATTATATGTTCTAGGCCATGCAGCACTTTTTATAAAGAATAGCTTTTTTTCTTAAAATAAATAATAAAAAAGTTTCTCCCATGTAGACAACTTAGGCGGATACAGTGTATGCATAGGGTATTCATAATGTTCAACAAGAATAACAAAAATTTCCAATTTTTCTTATAACACTGACATAAAAACAATTTTTATGTCTGATTTACTTTTAAATAAAATGAAACTATAACATAATTTTATCATAAAAATACCTAGTACACAAAGATAGAAAAAAATATAAGCATTTAATGAAAACTTAAAAACTTAAACTAGATACCTATTAAGAGTGAAGACTGTTCTGGCATCTAGTTGGAAATTACGCAGCGGCAAAAAATATTTGAACAATATTTATTTATTATAATTTAATGAGTTAAAAATATACAGGGCAGGGTTTCATAACAAAATCATAAGCTGGGTTCATATCTCAAAAAATATTAAATTTAAAAATATATATATAACTTAACCACTAAATTCTACGTAAAAATGTCCACCAATATCACGTTTTACTTTTATTTGAGTTACACCACAACTGAAGTACTATGGGTTCAAAAAAATAAAATAAAAATAGAAAAAAAAATGAATTTTGCCCTGTATGTCAAAGACAAACAAAAAAAATATTTTAGTGGCATCTTTAGTTTCATCAAAAAGTAGCAACACTTTGCAACAACCGCAAGTATTTATCGTTAGTAATAATCAGAATTACCTGCAGTTGTAACGAAATCTGGACACCCTGTACCTATTGATGCAATACACAAAATGATGACAACAGTAATAGTAAAAATAGCACGCAATTCAAAGTTTAGAAACGCCATAAAATATGATCTATGTATGTTGTATAATAATGCCAACATTTTTAACAAATCTCAATTTTCATATTATTCTAAATACCCTGTACATATATGTCACTAATTTTATTTGTATTTGGCTTAAACCAGTAATCACATTAAAAAATATTTCAATATATTTTGAATGTTTAAGCAGTTGCAATAGGCCAAAATAAATAGTTCCTTGTAAGTCCTTAATTTTAATTTTAATTTGGCACATCCTGTAGGAGTGTTTTGAAAACCTGAACAATCAAAACTTATAAAAAGGTAAGTGCGATTAAAATACTTAAAACCGTTTTGGCACTCCTTTTAGAAAACAAACCATCTTAAATACACGTGTATTGGTACAATTGTTCTAGGGTATGATTTGGACCACCCTGTAGATACCTTGCGGGTCAGCAAACTTCAAAACCTAATTTTATATTTTAAAGATATGTAGTTTTTACCAAATAACATAAATTCCTATTTTCGATTTATTTTTTTTCAAACAAGTATTTAAAGTACGTGGTGTCCAGATTTCATTGCAATTTCAGGGTATCTTGGTTATTATTAGAGATAGAGACTTGCGGGTTCGCGAACTGTTGCTACTTTTTAATGAAACAAAAGATGACAATAAAATATTTTCCATGGCCCTCTTCGTTTCTGACGTACAGGGAGAAATTCATTTTTATTTTTTCATTTTTAGACATCCCTCGTATTTCAATTGTCTTGTAACTTACAACAAAAGTAAAAACTGATATTAGTATATTTTTACGTAGAAACCAGGGGTGCAGTTAGATTTTTTCTTAAATTTTATATTTTTCAGGATATGAACCAAACATATGATATTTTTAAAGGAAAACCGTGTATACATTTTATTCATTAAATTACAGCGGATAAGCTTTTCTGTTTGAGAATCACTAAATTTATTATTTTTGGGAATGTTATATGTTAATTATAATTTTTATTTATTTTTATGACAAACTAATGTTATATGAATTTTCCATTTATTTAATCCTGCCGGTATAGTGTATTTTGCGAATTGATAAGGCACACAGCTTGTTATAATCGCTCCCGCCGGTAGTACTGCAGAAAATCGAGACTCAACCACGTCGTGCGTCCGATCCAAAGGTACCAAAAAAACCTTTCGTTATTGTTGCAAATAAACTTGAAATTGATGTAGTTTTGTGGATAGTGTCATTTATTATTGGATTTACTACGAGGGTACCCTCCGTTCCAGATGAATTGAATCCGAAACAGACCAATCTACCAAGGTAAACACTTGTGTGCTACCGTCCGATCATAATCATTAATTAATTCATTTAAATATAAAAATACAGTCCCCTAATTTGCTAATTATTAAGTTTTCATAGTTTCTACTACATTTTCAAAAATTTATAATACTTAATAGTTATTTTATATTTATAAACCCTAAATTGATGTTATAAATTTTATAATTGAATTTCGCATACTGGGACATGATATATAGACTTCATAACAAAAGTCTCAGTTTATAATTTGTTCAAATTTTATAGCAATATTAAAGTTTTAACTACTTTACCCCACCCGGCACCCCTATTCAACCTCAGTTCCTTAAGTTTATTCACTCATTAATTAATTAAAAACTGAACATTTTGGGTTAGTGCCAATGTGTTTATACTCAAAAGAGTGTCCAAAAGCAGTATGTATTCAGATTTTTTAGAAAATACTCGATTTAAAACAAAATAGTAGAAAACCGTGTATAATACTGTAAACAAAATTATTACTGAAGTTTAAATTTTAAAGGTATCAGTTTCATACATGGTTCTCTATTGTTTTGTTTTAAATCGAATGTTATTCTAAAAATTATGGATACATACTGATGTATACTAAGTAATTTATATTTTATATTTTACTATTGACATTCCCATTTTTTCTGTTCCCTGGCACTTAATCTTCATATAAACATGTTAGCGCCTTGAAAAAGGAAATAAAGTTTTCCGAAAGCTTGGCAATGCTAAAAAGTGTTTAACTTTTAAAGCCTACATAGACCGAATCCCCAATAACTCTCTACTGATGCATTAATTTTGGGTCAAGAACTTTCTAAAATCCCCTTTTTTATATATATATTTTTGTCCGACAATATGTTCTATGTGGCAGCCCCAGTATTTTACTTTAAAACGACCGTGTCAATTACACCCTGGCGATTGCAAACAGCAAGTCCAAAGTTGATGACGCCATCCATATGACCAGCATTACATTCTTTCCTTATTTCTTTGATTTTTAAAAATGTCACTTCGATCAATTAACACTTTCACTCTACAACTGATTATACCGTTTTTATAGACATATTCAGAATCGACTATAAAAATTTTATTTGCTGTTTGTATACAGGCAGTCGTGCAGTACTTGACAATATCATTTTTTATCATATTATAGCTCTAGTAAAAAGTTCTATTCTCTCATATTTTCTAAACAAAAAAGGTTTACTTAGTTATTATCGCTACCAGTTACTACAGTAGATATCCCAGATTAAAGGTTTTATTTTACACAAAAATTCATTTGTATTCTTTTAACCTTTATTTAGGCCACCTAGGTATTTCTGAAAGGTCTGTACAAAGTGCTGCCATGAATTCCATGCACCAAAATAAAACGATCTAACGCAATTTACTTTAGTTGAAAATTTTATTGTTTTTGAGATACCAGGTGTAAAAGTAAATAAATTTTATTACATCAATGTATTTTGGCCCAAAGAATGAGATAAAGCATGAAGAAATGCAATGAAACATTTTTGTATAAAATGAAACGTTTAGTCAAAATATCTCAAAAATGGTTGCTCGTACCAATATTTACTAGATAAAGTTACTTTGTGCAAAAAGTATGAGAAAATTTCTACTAGAGCCATAAATTACGGGGGCAAAAAAAGTTATGACAATCTAACATTTAAAAAAGCAAAGGACTGAAGGTGGCTCCTTCTACATTTTTACAACAGAAACCTAAACGTGAAATTTATTTTGGTTTTACATCTCAAGACTATTTTTTTGCTCTTGTACTTTTTTGGGGGTCATAACTTTACGCCTGAATTCAACACTGATAGTTAAAATATTAGTAGCAAATACCTTAAAATTAAATAATCCCCACCCAGAGGAGACTTAACCACAGCATTTGAAATAACATAACCATCCAATACTGGCACTGCCGAAGTATGTGTTGCACCACTGTCTATAACCAAAGCTGTAGCTCTGCCATTAGCAAACGCAGCTAATGCTGCATTTTTTACTAAGAAAATGCTGGTACTTTGTACTTCTCAAACATAAGTTCTGTAAGTTTTTCACGTTTTTGCCGTTGATTCCAAGGAGACTCCGAAAAGAGAACTGGGTGATAATGAGGCTCTGATTGAATGATCTGAAAAAGAATGGTAATTATAAACTTTTCTTGTAACTTTTAAAATATAATATACAAAATAAATGTATAAAGTAATAACGTGATGTACACGCTTAAACTACGACAGTTTAAGATAAATTTATTTAGAAATGTAGTCCCTAACTATATTAGAATATGTGGAATAAACCACTAAGGAATTGTGTACAAACAGATGGAATTATGTGGAATTTTTGTGGAACGAAATTGTGTGGAAATCTGTGGAATTGTCTAATTATCTTGGCGTAGTTGAGCGTTGCCAGATCTTCAAATTTTAATGGTGATTTTAATATTTTGTGTTATAATCTACTCCCTTTCGGTTAAAGACCTTTTTAAGCTAAGAAATTTAATCTTGGTAAAAAAGGTGGATTTTAGCAGAAAACATGCTCTTATCTGCCATTGTATATCATGAATATCTAAAATTAAAGTAAAATTGTGGTGGAATGATGTAGAATTGTGGTGTATACATTTTCGTCAGTCTTTTACGCCTTATTAGAAAACTAAAAGCATAAAAAATGTAAAGCTCCAGAAACACACCCGATAAAGGGTTATTCAAAAAAGATATAACCTTAAATGAGAGAGGTTTTATTAATAAAATTAAGAAATTTTTAATAATGCACTCGTTGTACTCTGTCGAAGAATTTTTAGAATTTTAGATATTAAGGTGCGACTGATATACATTACTTTTGTCTGGTGAATAGTCCCATATTTATTAAGTTTATTTTGTTACTGTTTAAATTTGATATATATTTTTTATTTTTAATAAGTGACTAGTCTGATAAGTTAATACCAATTGTGTAACCTTTGAGTGATGAATAAAAGTATTTTGATTTGATTTGATTTGAGTTAAAAGCACTTTCGGTTAAAATGTAATTATAAATACGGTTATGGCGTTACAGCTTTTAAATCGTTTATTTACAATTCAAAAGCAGCTTTTCAGCCATTTTTTGTTGTTAATACGGTTCAAAACATTTTAAAAACATTACATTTTCTTGCGAAACAGTGAAGTCATATACGTCACGTATTTAACCGTGTTTGAATACAGCACGGACAATGGTTTAAAAACAATATAGTTATCTTTGTCAAGCAGGCGTATGCATCGAACTAATTAAAAACTTTGTTTTGGTAATTTTTGTAAACTTTTAACATGGATGTAAATGGCAAGTGAAACATTTTTATATTCGGTGTAAACTAAAGTACAGGGTGGCTCGAATTCGACGCTCATCATTGGGATTTCGGAAACCGTAAGAGATGCAGGATCGGTTAAATGGAGGCAAAGTTGCGCAATTTGATGCTCAATAAAATGCCGTTTTGCGTTTTAAAAAATTCCGAGGACTTCCGAAGATATTCGAAAGAAACCGGAATTTTCAATTTTGGTTCTATTGTTTCCTGGCTATATTTGTTAACATATAACATATTTTTAATACAGCTCGAATAATTGTTCTCGCAGGAATGGCAGCAACTTCCCTTATCAAATTTTGTCGTTGTACTTAAAGGTCGTGAGGTGCATTTTTAAATAAACGGTTCTTAAGATATCCCCAAAGAAAATAATCTAGGGTACTAAGATCTGGGCTCCTAGCGGGCCATCTTGCAAAACCATTTATTAGGAAATATATGGTAAAGGAATTGAGCTACTTCCCTTCCATTGTGGGCAGGAGCTCCGTCTTGCTGCCACCATATTTCTTGAAATACTGCCAAAGGTTGATGATCTAGGGCGTCTAAGACATCATTCCTAATCAAATTTAGATATCGTTCGGAAGTTAAGGTCCCTTCGTAAACGAAAGGTCCAATAATTTTGTTCCTCCACATACCAATCCATACATTAAATGAAGTTCTCCCTTGAATTCGTACCTGCTGGTTAGTTTCTGTTAATAAAGTAATTTCCGCTGTGAGATATCAATGAGCTGCAATAAAACATTATGAATATGTAATAAGTTTATTCTTTTTTTTTACCTTTTTACCTAAAAATGTAGTTCAGGGCCGTATTATGGCTAAATAAATATGCAATATTCTGTTGATGGAATTATGTGTACGAAACGTCAGCAAATATCAAAGTGGCGATATATAGTGTTTTCAGAGTAATGAAAGGATTTAATTAAATTGAAAAAATATCAGGTCCGTATTTAAAAAAAAAAGCCGAAACGTCAGATTTAATATTTAATCACACTGAATTATAGAGCAGAAAAAGTGGCCGTGAAAACGTGTTGTTCATTTTGAGTTATCTTAACAAATATAGCCAGGAAACAATAGAAACCAAAATTGAAAATTCCGGTTTTTTCGAATATCTTCGGAAGTACTCGGGATTTTTAAAACGCACAACGGCATTTTATTGAGCATCAAATTGCGCAACTTTGCCTCCATTTAACCGATCCTGCATCTCTTACGGTTTCCGAAATACCAATGATGAGCGTCGAATTCGAGCCACCCTGTACATATTAACCCTAAAAAATTAAAATCATATTCATAACCTAAAAGCTTATTGCGCTGTGACGCAACGATTTACAAACCTACATTTTCTTTATTCTCATGTTTATATCGTCATTTTCAAATACGGTTAAAAACACTCCGACGAATACGGTTAGCAAGAAAATTTGACTTAAAATGTCACAATTTTTAAATTACCTATACAGGGTGTCTCTTCAAAGTGCGGAAAAAGGTACCACAGATTCCTGAGGCTAAAATATCTATATAATCTAACCCAACTTACCTTAGTCAAAGAGTGGACGATTTCGGAGATACAGGGTGTTAGAAATTTGTTCTGATATTCGTTTTTGTAAATAATTTTGGTAATAATAGGTGTATTGTCACAATATTTTGCTAGAAAGGGTTTTGGAAGGTGAGAAATAAGAATCTGCTATCAATTTGATTGTTAACTTTAGGGGCGCCACCTAAAGTATCTTAAACAAATTAAAAACGAAATAACTTGTTGAATCACTCTGCATGTAACTTTTAAAGAAAAATTCTTATTCTTAGTTAAATAAGTAAAGTTAAGGCATTTAGAACATACAGAGAGTATTTTTTTTAATCCAGATATCTCAGAAATGGCTGCCTTAATCCACATTTACCAAGTATAACTTTTAATGTAAAACATGTTGAAGAAAACTTAAAACAAAAAGTTACATACGATGTGGTTTAAAAAGTTATTACGTTTTTAATTTGTGCAAGACACCGTAGGTGGCGCCCTCTAAGGTTAACAATTAAATTGATAGCGAATTCGTATTTCTCACCTGCTAAAACCCTTTTTAGCCAAATATTGTGACAATAACAACAATAACAATAATTAACAATATTATTTATAAAAACTAAAACCAGAAAAATGTTTGACACCCTGTATATCCAGAACCATCCACTTTTTGACTAGAGTAAGTTGGGTTAGATCATCAAATTTTAGTCTCAGGATTCTGTGGTAGCTTTTTTCGCACCTTTCAGATACACCCTGTATATTTCAAAAATATATTTTTTAAGGGCCGCTATATTGGTTCAACAGGTTGGGGAGAACAGTCCTGCGGGTCAAATTACCTCTATTAATATAGATAGATAGATAGATAGATAAGTTTTTATTTATCCCACAATTATTCCACAGGAACATAGGACACGTCAATACAATAATTTTCTTAGATTTATACAATATTACATATATGTAAAATAATCTAAAATATACAAATCACATCAAAACAACAAAATTTTTTAAAAAATTACACAAAAATTAATATTTATCACAGGTCTATCACATCGTTAAAAAAATCATGAAGCGTGTAATATGCCTTAGAGGATAACCATGCTTTTACTTTTGTTCTTAGTTGTTCAAGAGGCCAATTTCGTACACGCATCGGAAATTTATTCCAGATTTTTTAATTGAAAAATCCACGTTTTTTTGTAGTTAGTGTAATTTATAAAATGGTGTTTGCAAATTATACTTATTTCTAGTCTCATAATTGTGATTCAGAATACTATCTGAAAATATATCTGGATTTTTTTGACAAACAGAATAGACTCCAGGATGTACAGGCTAATCACAGTCAACACTTGTTATTTTTTAAAATACACAATATGCATGCCAAATATCTTGCTTTCTGCAGTTTTTGTCCGATTTTTACGTATCTCTTTTTACAATTACAATACAGTGTGTATTAGCCAAATGGAATAAATTCCATAATAACTAAATGAGGGCATTTTCGAAAAAAAACTCAGTCACGTGGATTAAATTTTTAGTTGCGTAATAAACAAAAATTATAAGAGTAATTTATGTAACGGTGGCCAATACTAACTTTCTTATATTAAATACAACACACTGTATATTATTAAATTTTTGGATTCTTCAGCACATTCCTAACACATTTTATGTACAATATCCTATACCTACTGTTTCGGACATTTTAATTTTTTTTTACTGCATGAATTGCCATTAAAAACAAAGAAAATTATTTGGAAAACATACTTAAAAATTTTTAAACAACAAAAAAACATTAATGTGATTGTAGATGTTCAAAATGCTCGCCACGAACGTCTTGGCAACATCCTAATCTTCAATAATATAATAACATAATAATGTTTTTTTTTCTTTGTAATTCCATATCAGTCAAAAAAAAAAAAAAAAAAAAATGAAATCCTGTATGCTTACTATATCATTATTAACACTTGAATGGGAAATAAATATTTAGTGTGTTGTGGCAAAGTCTTGCAACAAAATAATTTTATTTTACTATTGAAGTTCATATTTGCAATCTAAAAGCATTTAATATTTGAAAAATCGTTAATAATAGATGTAGGACATTATATACGAAATGTGCTTAGAATGTTCCAAAAAATCCAAAAATTAAATAATATACAGGGTGTTATATTTAAAATAACAAAGTTGTTATTGGCCCCCGTTTCATGACCCTGTATATTTTACCTAACTAAAAATTACAAGTTTTTTTTTTAAGCTTCCATTTATTTCTTACGAAATTTATTCCATTTTGCTGACAAAGACTTTATACAACATGGAATATTATTTATACTGCTTTAAACGTAGGTAAGAAATTCAATAAATAATAATAATAATCGTCTTTGAATAAAAAAAACGTATTTTTACAGAGTGCATGAAATTTACAAAGAGTAAAAAAAATCGTTATTTAAATATTCCTTTATAAAACTCTCAGCTGAAAAATAAATTATAATAATAATAGTTATTTATTAGATAAGTGAGTTATATTACATATAAGTCACGCAAGAAAAGTTTAACTCTCGAGCCCGAAGGGCGAGAGAGGTAATTTTCTTAAGTGACATATGTAATAACTCACGTGTCTAATACAAAATTTTATCCAACACTTTCGTATAAATCGTTTTTAATATCGAAAATAATTTGAAAACGTCATCCATCATTTGTTACTTGTCATTGTCAACACCAACAACAAAATTTTGTATTGTCTATAATTCACTAGTGAGCTAAAGGGTACTTTAGCTCACTAGTGACTTATAGTACACTTTATATCCTCAAAATCTGATCAATTATGTAGATATTATATGTAAGTGTTGGATAATAGTTATTTATTAGATAAGTGAGTTATATTACATATAAGTCACGCAAGAAAAGTTTAACTCTCGAGCCCGAAGGGCGAGAGAGTAATTTTCTTAAGTGACTTATATGTAATAACTCACGTGTCTAATACAAAATTTTATCCAACACTTTCGTATAAATCGTTTTTAATATCGAAAATAATTTGAAAACGTCATCCATTATTTGTTACTTGTCATTGTCAACACCGGCAACAAAATTTTGTATTTTTTGGAAAGCAAGCTTGTTTGGTTGTAATGCATTTTGTTGGTAACTATAATAATACTATAATTCACTAGTGAGCTAAAGGGTACTTTAGCTCACTAGTGACTTATAGTACACTTTATATCCTCAAAATCTGATCAATTATGTGGATATTATATGTAAGTGTTGGATAAAATATTTAAGGTAAAATTATTGTTTGCAATTTACCAACCTTGTCATATGAGT
This sequence comes from Listronotus bonariensis, assembly GCA_014170235.1. NCBI lineage: Eukaryota > Metazoa > Arthropoda > Insecta > Coleoptera > Curculionidae > Listronotus > Listronotus bonariensis. Next base: position 71,482 of record JACEGR010000621.1, read on the forward strand.
AGTCCAATATTTTTTCAAACATGTCCCAATTTTCTATCATGCCTTCTTTCATATAACTATGCAACTCCATATTTGGTCTTGGTGTATGCAAGTAGGTGGTATCAATGTAATACTTATTTTCTAAAAATAATATTAAGAACATTTATATTGAAAACTGAACGCTTTATGAGGGTTTTTTTCTTATTTTTTTTATATAAGTTTCAATCAGGATAAAAATTTAAAAATTAATACATTTAAATTAAAATGGCAATATGCGCTGCTTCCACATTTTTAGTTTATAAAGTAAATTAATTTATTAAACACATTTCATCCATTAATCCCAGTGGTGATCGCACTTAAAGGGTTCCGGAGCTGCAGCCTTCCAAGATACAACAAAATAAAATATATACATTTTATTTTTAATTTTTTATTCGCAATTTTACTTATCAAATTAATTTCAAACATTATGTGATATATAAATAAATCTGTGTACACAGTGTGTCAGGTGTTACAAGAGGACAAATGGACCAAATATTTTTGAATGGTAAGACGGCGGGAAGACTGGGCGCATGGTTTAAAACTAAAAAATAGAACATTTTACTTTGATTGGTGTTACACAGGGCGAGTTAAAACTAAAAACGTGACTAATGCCCAAAAGAAAAGGACTTTTATTTTAAAATATAACAAAATTGTATAAGTAAATGTTGTAGAGAATTGAATTTTATGTAAAAAAAAGTTAAAACATTAAAGAAAAAAAAATTTTTTGGCCATTTTTTTAAAACTTATGCATAAATACTCGGCAAGGGAAAACAAATTTATAAACATAATCCCTAAAAACTTTATTTTTTCTTTATTATTTCGCCTTCTCTTGCCCAGTATTGAAGTTTTAATGTTTTATGTAAAAAAATATTGATACACATTTTATTATTACTTTAATGCTCTAACTTTAAATGTTGCAATAAAATTTAATTCTATACATTATTATCTTATACAATTTTTGTTCTATTTTAAAAAATAAAGGTACTTTTCTCTTAGGTATTTTTGATATTTTTACTTATAACTATAATATCATAATCACTATAATACCAATCGAAATAAAATTTTGTATTTCTTAGTTTTGGACGAAGCGACCAGTTTTTCCAAAGTGCCGTCTTAAAATTTAAAAATGTTTGGTCCTTTAGTCCTCTTTTAACACCTATCCTGGGTCCGGGTTCTAAGTATTAATTTTAAGTTTATTTTTCCCTTTTTTTTGTTATGAGAGTCATATTGACCTACAAAATTTACTGTGCAGTGATATTTTGATTTGCATGAAGAAGTCAGTTTAACATTTTTATTCAAAATTTCACTTTTTATTTTATAAACTTGAGACAGAGTAAATATTAGGAAACAATAGAATGTTCCTTTTATATTAAAAATAAATGTAAGATACTGGTCTTTGTCAATGGGCTAACAATAGAAACATATCTTTTTATGACCAGCTATTAGATATACAGCTCTATATACAGTTGTTAAAGTCAAAATATGCTTTATTATCCAAAGAACAAAATTCTCATTGACAAAGGGGTATAAAATTTACATTTTTTTTTTTTTATCTTTGTGACATCTCACGAAGGCTTATGCTTAAATACCAAAGTACCGTGAGTGCCGGGTTATTGGATGTTTAACCCATTATTGTCGTGTTCCGTCAACGTTATCCAAGCACTGAAACATGCAGTTTTGCATTTCACAGCACCTATAAGACAACGCGGTAGTGCCACCACGGATGTTATTTTTTAAAATAACTACTACCTAGAATTAGCAGAATACTACACAGAGGCTTTGCCATTACCATCTGTGAGGTGACGAGCTATTAAAAATCCGTGGAGGGAACCGAGATTCGAACTCGGATCGCTGCGGTGAGAGCCTGATACGTTAGCCTCTACACCATGCTCGCCACAACATTAATAAAATATATATACAGGGTGTTATTTAATAAGTGTCCGATATTTCAGAGAGTGATTTTTCAAGTATTTTTAAGGTAAAAGTTCTTATGAACGTGTGGTCTAAGATGCTTCGCTTTCAAGATACAGGGTGTCAAAGTTTTATTTTTATTTATGTTTTTTCTGCATAATTTCCTAAATAATGCCGATTTCCGAACGAAAATTGGTACCTGGGGTTTTTGACATGAGAAATTTGAATTTGTTCTTAATTTAGCTCTTACTTGTAGAGGGCGCTAGCCACATGTATATTCTCACTTTCAAAGGCTCATGACTTTTTGTACAACCCTGTATTTACATTTTTGTTAAAAGAAATGGATTCCTTAGTAATTTTACGTAAAAAAGGTACTCTTATTAGATGACGCTAGGAGCAACCGTTTTCGAAATATTTTAGTTTAAAATAATCGATGCATACGCTTAGTAATAAATATGCATGCATTGACTAGGCTACTTGATAAAACCGTCATTTTCGGCGGTCTTTACTTAGCATATTTATTACTAAGCGTATGCATCGATTATTTTAAACTAAAATATTTCGAAAACGGTTGCTCCTAGCGTCATCTAATAAGAGTACCTTTTTACGTAAAAATTACTAAGGAATCCATTTCTTTTAACAAAAATGTAAATACAGGGTTGTACAAAAAGTCATGAGCCTTGAAAGTGAGAAAAGACATGTGGCTAGCGCCCTTTACAAGTAAGAGCTAAATTAAGAACAAATTCAAATTCTCATGTCAAACCCCAGGTACCAATTTTCGTTCGGAAATCGGCATTATTTAGGAAATTATGCAGAAAAACATAAATAAAAATAAAACTTTGACACCCTGTATCTGAAAGCGAAGCATCTTAGACCACACGTTCATAGGAACTTTTACCTTAAAAATACTTGAAAAATCACTCTCTGAAATATCGGACACTTATTAAATAACACCCTGTATACAGGGTGTCCGGGAAAATGTGGAAATCTCTCGCACACGTATGGAACAGATGAAAATAACACGACAAGTTCCTATAAAATTTTTTCCGTTTAAGCCCCCTGCGAAGATATGATCCCCTAAAGGGGCAGCTAGAAATCGATTTTTCGTGAATAACTTTTAAAGCGCTCTGTATAATTTGATAATATTTTAGTACGATGCATACTAGTAAAGACCTCTTAAAATAGTGCCCTTGAAACTTATGTCGCTTCTTTAGTTTGCCAGGGACGGACTAGTTTTCGCACATTATTGATAATATTTTTCACGCCCTGTATGGTGAAGACACAAAAATATGTTTTGGGTAGTTTAAACCTTTTGCTAAAAAAAGGTACTTTTGTTTGACATCGATAAAATGAGCCGTTTTCGAGTAAAAATTATTTTAACAATAAGAGTTTATTTTTGTTTAATAATACAATATTTTATTTTCGATGCAATTTGTAATTTTTGATTCAGTATTGAAGTCCTCTCGTAGCAGGTCAGGAATTTGTTGCACTCTTATTGTTAAAATAATTTTTTACTCGAAAACGGCTCATTTTATCGATGTCAAACAAGAGTACCTTTTTTTAGCAAAAGGTTTAAACTACCCAAAAACATTTTTTGTGTCTTCACCATACAGGGCGTAAAAATATTATCAATAATGTGCGAAAACTAGTCCGTCCCTGGCAAACTAAAGAAGCGACATAAGTTTCAAGGGCACTATTTTAAGAGGTCTTTACTAGTATGCATCGTACTAAAAATATTATCAAATTATACAGAGCGCTTTAAAAGTTATTCACGAAAAATCGATTTCTAGCTGCCCCCTTTAGGGGATCATATCTCCGCAGGGGGCTTAAACGGAAAGATTTTATAGGAACTTGTCGTGTTATTTTCATCAGTTCCATACGTGTGCGTGAGATTTCCCACATTTTCCCGGACACCCTATATATATATATATATAACTAAGGTAGCCTAAATAAATGTCATTAAATAAAAAAAAAATAAAGCAAACAACAAATTTAAATACTAGTCCGTAAATATGATAAGACTATAAATAATGTACAAACAATTAAAATAAGCTACACGGAAATAAAGATATAAGACAACTCAGTGACTTACCTACTAAACATTTTTTTGAGTTGTAATAAATAGATTTTTGAATAATGTTGGTTCTAGTATAAAGAGAAAATTTAACAAATATACAGGGTGTCCGGAAATTACGCGTCATGATTTCTATTGGCGATTCTGCATAAAAAATTAATGCAACAAACTTCTATACAATTTTTTCGAAAACTCAAAATTAACATGGATTTAACCATAAAGAAAAATAATATTTTTTTGTTATTTTTTTAATAACTTTTTTCCAGTGATTTTTTCCAAATTTTGCATAGACATTCACTAATGGTTCTGTGTATTCACCCTATTGATTTAACGCCAGTAGTCAAAGCCAAAAGGCCTAAACTATCCTTCACTTTACAAAAACGACTTAGAACTTTTTGTTTCATTTCTTTCATAAACTTGGATATAAAATTAGTAAAGAGCATCAAAATATCTTTTAAAACGTCCTATTGTTGCATTTACATAAAAAGAATAGTTTCCAAGAAAAACGACTTTAAACATTTACATACGTTTAAACAGAAATTCTGATTTTCAAAATTAACAAAGCAAGCCTTGAAAACAAACGCTTTGGTTTACATGAAAATAAGTTATTACAGTGTGATATAAGTTTTAACAGATATTCTCTGCAATTTTGAAAATTTTAAAATCATTGATATTTTCCATTTGTTTGCATATGTTTAGTACTATCCATCAAAGACTAGGAGAATTAAAACTTATTATGAACGGTTTCCGAAATCTTTAAACATTTACGTATGTTAAATTAGAAATACTGATTTTGAAAAATTAACAAAGCAAGCCTTGAAAACAAACAGGGCCATAGGCAAAAATTGATTTTTTGGGGAGGACGGCAAAGGCCAAAAAACAAAAAAAAATAAAAGGTCTCCAGGTAAGTAAACAAGGCAGCGCCTCCAGCAAACAATGATCCAAATTCTCCTAGACTTTGATGGATAGCACTATAGTCGGAATCACTCTTATCGTGTGGGTGTATCAATTAATCAACGACAAACTTTTGCTGTTACATTTATTTTTATCTTGTTTAATAACACCTTTTAAATACAATGCCTAAGACAAATGAAACAGGTATATGCAAGGTTAACGCCAAAAAAAAAAAAAGATACAATAATAATTACCAGTGGCTTTATAACCATCATAATAATAAAAGAATTCCTGATTTTGATGGATGACATTTAACGTCAGTGTGATAGATTACATTTTAAAAATATGGAGAAAAAAGCCTTTCTGTGGATTTCTTCATCACCAATCCAAAAAAGTGGTATTAAATCTTGTAAATTATTTCGAGAACGAAAAAGCAAATAAGGGATTACCTATAAATATACAAGAAGTAGCTAAAGCACTTGGAATGGGTTTAGGAATGGGGCAAAAGGTGGTACATGAAAAAAAACATTCTTATTCCCAAAATAGAAAAAAATGCAAACAAAAGAAGCCCAAAATTAACGGAGTACAGGATGTTAAAGAAAAACTTTTTTGTTGTGTGACACTTTAGCTTTAAATCAAGAATTGTGTGCAAAAGAAGGGGAATATAGTGAAAATAAGCTTAGTTCAAATTTGAACTTTGATGATGGATATCTCGAGAACGAAACGTTTCCGCCAAATAATTCTTTCAGATTCGTGATCAGCGCCCCAAAAACCCCCGTATACCAAATTTCGTCAAAATCGGAGTTGCTCCCATTTTCTAGAAAATTACCATATCTTCTAATAGGATCAATAAACTTAAACTTAAATATCTTTACCAAATTTCTAACATATATCGTTTATTTAAACCTTTAAAACCGCGGTGTTATATTTTAGTCTATGTAATTTAAAAGTGTTTTCCCTTATTTTTATTTTTCACAGATTCCCTTTAATCACTAGTCTTTCGCTTGCTTGCATATTTTTTTCTTTTTGTTTTCAAACAAAATCACATTTTTGTAATGTATAATCTTTGGCACCATTCGTAAACCAACTTAAAGAGCTCTGTTTACTTCTTTTTATATATTTCCGGGACATTCTATTTTTCTTTTTTGTTCTTGAAATAAATAGTAGGACTTCAAACTATTTTTTCGCTTGCAGATAAAGAAATGTACAGAAAAACTTTGTATATTTATAATTTAAAGTTTAAACTATCAAACTGACATTAAATGTCATCCATTAATCAAAATCCTTGTATTTTGATTGTTATGGAGCCACTTATATTTATAATTGTATCCAAATTCAAATTCAATTTATTTACTTTTTGATCAAATACATGATATAAGTTTCGTCCTTAATCTAACTAAAACTAATATAATAAATTATAATAAATTTGTATACAGGACGATGCCACAATATATAAAAAAAATTAAAAAACACCAAACAATATTGAGAAACATTGAAAACATTAAAGTGACAAACAAAGTAAGACATCAGTAAATTATAAATTCTAAATTAAAACAAAGTTAAAACAACGCAGTTACGTTCTACGCTCCAGGAATTCTTTTAGGTTGTAGAATACTCCTTCCGTTAAAAACCTTTTTAACCGACCTCTAAATGCCCCAATCGTACTTGAATCTTTTACTTCTTCGGGTAGTTTATTGTAGATCCTTGTACATGCATAGTATGGTGATTTTTCGTACATCGCTGAAGAATGGCTTGGATATGCCAATCCATTTCGATTTCTTGTGAAGTAGTCATGATTTCTCCCATTCTGCCTGAATTGATCCATATTTTTATACACGTATATGGAGCATTTAAAAATGTATATTGATGGAACAGTAAGAATTTTGCTTTGTTTAAAAACATCTCTACAGGTTTCCAGTGGCTTCAGACCAAAAATTTGCCTAATAATTCGCTTTTGTGCCACCAGTATTCGATTCACATTAACTGCTTGTCCCCATAGTATTATATTGTAACTTAAGTGAGGGTAAGCCAGTGCATAATATGTGATCATTAGCGTTGATGTTGGTACTGTCTGCTTAAGTTTAAGTATAGCGAAGTATGCTTGGCTTAGTTTTGAAGAGATGTAGTCCAGTTGATGTTCCCACGTCACCCTTGCATCCAAGTATGTTCCCAGAAATTTCACATCTTTAGTCTGATCAATCTGCACCTTGGGCTCTGTTTTATAGAAATGCACAGTAACTGTTTTATTGTTATTTAGAATCAGACCATTTGAGAAGCACCAATGATCCATACCGTCACAGACGTCGTAAACTCGTTGATGAAGTTCAGGTTCATTGTTTGCTGATATGACAACTGATGTGTCATCAGCATATTTGATTGTGATTCCTGGCAATGATAAATCGTTAATAAACAAAATAAATATAAGCGGTGCCAGAACTGATCCCTGAGGTGTGCCGATGTTTATTCCATATTTTGGAGATGTAAGGCCATTCATTCGTACCATTAGCTGTCTATCGGAGAGAAAGGACATGATAAGTGTAAGTGCAGTTCCTCTTATTCCAATACTGTTAAGTTTCTCCTGGATAAAGCTAAGATTCAGAGTATCAAAGGCTCTTGACAAATCGAAAAATAGGCTGACAACTAAGAGATTTTTGTCTAGTTCTTTATGAATAAATTCTACGATTTGAAAGCCTGCTGTTTCGGTAGATTTGTCTCCTAGAAACCCATGCTGCTCGCTTCCTATAATATTAAAATTAGCCAAAAATCCCATAAGCTGGTTATACAAGATACGTTCAAATATCTTGGAAAATATGCTCGGAACTGCTACTACTTAGAGCGTATGGCATAAATGAGGCTGGTGTGAATCTAATCAGGGGCTACCTGTCCAACCGTACTCAGGTGACAGCATATAAAAATAATTTATCAAATGAGGCAATGCTACAGTATGGGGTCCCGCAAGGCTCTGTACTGGGCCCTCTGCTTTTTTGATTTACATAAATGACATAAACTCTGCAGTCCCAATGTCAAAGATCTGGCTGTTCGCAGATGACACATCTATTGCGGATGCGGGTGTGGACCTGGAGAGTCTTGAGGAGCGTATGCATGAGTGTGAGAGTGAATTGAAAAATTGGTTTAATGCTAATAGACTTGCACTTAATGAAACAAAAACAGAAAGAATGACTTTCGGTCTGAGAGAAATTGAGAATGGGGGTACTGAGGAGGTCAGGTTCCTGGGAGTATATCTTGACCCACACCTTAAATTTGACAAACATGTTGAGCATATGGCCGAACGCCTTTCAAAAAGCATATACCTGCTTAGGAACCTTAGGGTCATACTGCCAGGATCCAGTCTTCTTCAGGCATTTCATGGGGTCTTTCAATCGGTGGCCTGCTATGCCATTTTGGCTTGGGGTCACTCAACCCAGGCTGCACGAATATTTAAGCTTCAAAGAAGAGCTATAAGGGTGATTGCTGGTGTCGGCTATAGGGATGATGCCAGAGGTGCTTACAGAGAGCTAGGGGTCATGACACTGCCATGCAGATACATCTATGAGTGTCTAGTATATAGCCATAAAAACTTACATCTCTTTAATAAAAATCATTTTTTTCATCAATACCCCACAAGATCAAATAACTTAATACGAATAAATTATCATAGACTAGAACGCTCACGATTTTCAGCAAACTATTTCGGCCCAAAATGTTATAATAAACTTCCTGATCAAATTAAGAATTTGCCCATGAATGCATTTAAAAACAAGGTAAAAAACTTGCTTCTAGAGTGTACTTTTTATAGCGTCCAGGAGTATCTGAATTTTGATTTAGATTCTTTCTGGGGAATAAGAGCCCCTTCTCAGCCTGACAATGTGTAGAGTACTCCCAGTTTTGTGACTTTATGTTTATTGTGCAAAATCTGTGTTTTTTTGTCAATGTCAACTTTTAGTTGGATAAGTCTAAATGTAAATGTTCAGAAATGTTCAGAAAAAAAAAATGTATTTGTAGTGAAATTTTATTTAGTAATGTATAATTTAGACTTGTGCTTTAACTATTTTAATATTGTGTAGTTTTATACTATTTTTAAATTTTAATATTGTGTAGTTTTATACTATTTTAAATTGTGACGTCGGTAAATGTAAATTGTTTTAACCGTAATATATGAATTTGAATTTACTGCTCGATAGTTTTCGATGTCTAATTTGCTTCCCTTCTTAAACACCGGTGTGACCATTGACAGCTTCAGCGCTGATGGAAAAATGCCACTGCTTATTGCGTGATTAATAAGAAACTCAATGGGATGTTTTATCTCTTCGCACACATGCTTTACAACTTTGGATGGAATACCGTCAAAACCTGATGATTTTTTATTTTTTAAACCTTTAATTATTGTAACCACTTGCTCTGTGTTAATTGGATTAAGAAAAATAGAGTTTGGAATCATTTTCGATGTTGTTGGTTTTGTAGAGACGTTTTATTGGAAGTGAATTTGAATCTTACTTTGTGCACTGGTTGCAAAGTAATGCCCGAACAAGTCAACAATTTTTTTCGCATCAGTAACCATTTCTTGGTTAATCAACAGGTGTGTATCCTTAAAATCTGTTTTTCTATTTAGTTCCTGGTTAATAATTTCCCAAATTTCTCACGACTGGTTTCCTGCTTGTTCTATTCTGTTCTTGTTGAATTCAATTTTGGTATTTGCTATCTGCTTTCTGTATTGCCTTTTCTGTTCCCTATACTGTTCCCAAATTTCATTTTTTTGCATTTCATTTTTTGTTCTTAAAACCTACATATCTGTTTCATTTAACTTACGCGATACATTTAAAAGGTGTTAATAAACATGTTAAAATAGATTGTAACTATAAAAGTTTGTCTTTGATTAATTGATACACCCGCATGATAAGAGCTATCAGAGGGTCTATCCAGTGACGGAAATTTTTGTGTGTCACGCTCCAGGGCTTGAAGCTCTTGAACTGCTCTAAAAAGTTAGTCACTGGAACGCATCCTTAGATAAGGAAAGAGAGATACTTTAAGAAATTTTAAAATTTCGTTGTTTTTAACCTTCCTTGGCTTTATAATAATAATCTCTTTTTAATATCTAATTCCATTTTAAATAAATAATTTTAAAAATCCATCCTTAACCATAAAAAAACACGTTTGAAGCACAAAAACCAAAAGAGGGGTTGGTGCGTGAGGGGCAAGGGGAAAGAAAAACGGAGTAGCTCAGGTGCATAACACTTTCCGTCACTGGAACGACATAAAGTAGAACGAAATGCTCCTGAGCTACTCGGGAGGGCTCTATTTGCATCACTGGAAAGCCACTCTGGACTATACAATTGAATTTCTATACAAAAATTTGAAAAGAGCACTTTACTTTAATCAACTTTTATGTAATTAAATAAATTAAACCCTTTCATAAATAAGCTACTCCTATAAGTTATTTGAAATTTTGTTAGCAAATAGTATGAGATTAAGTTACAGACAATTTTAGCCAGACTTACGAGAAGGGGTTGAAGACACATTACTGTCGTCTGGTTTGGCCTCCGGTTCAAGCTTTACAGAATCATCAGGAGCTACGCCAACAACAGCCGGAATTTCAGCTTTTGGTGTGTCTTCTTGTGCGTAACCTACTCGCAGTGAATGGTGGCCTGGGTCAAAAACCAACGCTCCAATTTCATCACCTCCATAAAGCATGCCTCCCGACATAGTAGTCTTTTATAAATAAAATTAATCAAATCAAAACAGTACAAGCGGTAAACAAACCAAGAAGAATCGTAATTGTAAAATAAACAGGTTATGTTGACTTCAATTTATGTGAATTGAATAATCGCTTTTACTGACAAAATGGCGTAGACTGTTTCTGTCCTTTATTATTTATTGGAGTTAAAAGGATACAAAGATACTCCGAAACCAGTAAACCCTCTCCACCCTCTTAATTTTTTGAGATGTTGTACTTTTTTTTGACAGAATTTTGACAGGTGCGATGAATGAATACCGGGGTGCATTCAGAATCGACGCCCGGCAATGCTAGATAAACATCAAGGCTCCATTCAGAATCGACGCCTGAGGGGCTTTCCAGTGACGCAAACAGAGCGCTCCCGAGTAGCTCAGGAGCATTTCGTTCTACTTTATGGCGTTCCAGTGACGGAAAGTCTTATGCACCTTAACTGCTCCGTTTTCCTTTCCCCTTGCCTCTCATGCACCAACCCCCTTTAGGTGTTTCGTGCTCCAAACGTCAAAAGTTTGTTTATTAAGGTTAGGATAGATCTTTAAAATTATTATTTGTTCATTCAACATTTATTCAACGTTAATTTCCATAGCTATCTAAACTAGCAAAGAGAGAATAAATAAATAATCCATTAATCCACCTTGTTTTCACAACAAAAAACGAAATTTTAAAATTACTTAAAGTAAGGTTAAGTTTTTTACCAGCTGGAGCTTTCTGTCCTTGCGGATGCGTTCCAGTGACTAACTTTTCAGAGCAGTTCAAGAGCTTCATGCTCTGGAGCGTGATGCACCAAAATTTTCGTCACTGGAAAACCCCTCTGGTAAACGCTCGGTAAAGACATGCGCTTTAATTAAGAGCTTATCAAAACTAAACGGTAATTGTCTAAAAACTGTCCGCATCTCCGATTTTGACCAAATTTGGTAAACAGAGGTTTTTGGGGCGCTGATTACGAATCTGAAATCTGAAAATTTTTAAGTCGGAAACGTTTCGTTTCCGAGGTATCCATCATCTAAATTGGTATTTGAACTAACCTCATTTTCATTATAGTCCCCCTTCTTTTTGCATACAATTGTTGATTTTAAGGTAAACTGAAACACAATATTCGATTTTCACCTTTTAAAACCTAATTTTTACGTATTTTATACTTTTTTTAATTAAATTGCGTAGCTTTGCTTTAACTGTTTTCAATTACGGAGAATGCACCGGGAGCAATTAATGCATAGCTTGCTGCTTTTTAAAGGGACCCATCCCAATTTATTTGATAAAAGGTGTAAAGTACATAGAAAAACGGGGTTTAAAAGGTGAAAATCACACATTGTGGACCACTTTAGGTTTAAATCAAGAACTGTGTGCAAAAAGAAGGGTAAATATTGTGTAAATAACGTTAGTTCAAGTGCCAACTTTGATGATGGATATCTTGAAACGAAACGTTTTCGACTAAAAATTCTGGCAGATTCGTGATAAGCGCCCCAAAAACCCTCGTATACCAAATTTTGTCAAAATCGGAGTTGCGAACAGTTTCTAGACAATTACTAACTAAACATAAAAACAAATAACTAGTTTGGCGACGTCACAAAATTTGAAAATTTTACCCCAAGATTGTCGAGTCTAAATACACCCCAAGGTGTAAACACGTTGCTGTCAGCTATGAAGAGTAAAGTCAAATGCTTGCTAACCGTTCTCGTCTCAGTGGTTCAAACCGTATTCAAAAATGACTATACAAATATGAGATATATAGGGTTAATTACTTTACACCAAATATAAAAAATGCTTCATTTGCCATGTACAGCCACGTAAAAAAATACAAAAAATAACCGAAACAAAGTTTTTAATGAGTTGGATGCCCGACAAAGATAACTATATTGTTTTTAAACCATTGTTTAGAATGTATTCAAACACGGTTAAATACGCGACATGCATGACGTCACCGTTTTAATGTTTTTAAAATCATCAATTTTGGGCGAAGAACTAATTTTAAAACGGTATTTACCAATCGGTTATGTTGACGTTTAAACAATGTATTATACGTCAAAGTTGTCACCAATTATTACCGCGGTTATAATTGGTAGAACGCCTAAAATTAGAGAATTATTGCACAGTAAAATAAGGCCAGGCACTAATAATACCGGCCTTATTTTGACATCTGAGCTTGCGCAGATGCATGATAGGATAAGGACTCCCTTAATAAGTATAGTGCCCGGCTTTATTTATGTCGGTTTTAGGTCATGCCTTATTTTGGTCTTATTTTAACTTCGGGTCTGTTCGTGTAAACCGAACGGCTGCCGAACACAGAATCGAAAAGTTTTTAGAAGTAAAAATGATTAAAACCTTTCTTTTTCAAATGTATTTATTTAATTGTGTAAAACAAAACCCTACAACACAAAACAATAAAGAAAAACTACTAAATTTTTTCCCCCTTTTTTAGGTTAATGATACTGTCAACATGATTTGCAATAACTCTAAATATTGGGTACAAGCACTATTTAAATAAGGCCGGTATTAATAATTCCCGAGCTTAATAAGGCAACTTGCAATAATTCTCTAGTGATTATTGTTTTGAACTCAAGTAAAGTCATTTTTTTGTGTTAACCGTATTCATCGGAGTGGTTTAAACCGCATTTGAAATGACAATATAAATATGAAAGTTAGATATAGAGATAGGTATTTTAATGGTTTCAAAATGTTTTGAACCGTATTAACACGAAAAAGCGCCTTAAAAGATTTTTAAAACAACGCCATGAATTTAAATTCAAAATCAAATCAGTATCGACGTTATTTTACGAGTTTTGTAGATTATCTTTACTATGGTATTTGCAGAGAAGGTTGCAACAATGATATTAAGACCCTTTGTTGCAGTACATATGTTACATTGCATGTTGCGTTGCACATTACATTACACACATAGATGGCAATGGATAGTAATTTCCACCTCTAAAAACCTCATTTTTTAATTTATTTTACCCATTTTTTCCATAAAATTGTAAAGCTTCACTTTTAATCGCAGTAGCCTTGGCGGCTGCGATCGAAATTATTGAAAGTGAAGTTTAATAATTTTATGGAAAAAACAGGTAAAATAAATGGGGTTTTTAAAAGTTGAAATCAAATATTGAGTACCAATTTTGCTTTCAATCAAGAATTGAGTGCAAAGAAAACGGAGGGGAAATAGTGAATTCAGGTTAGTTTTCGTTATCAAGATTGATGATGTATATCTCGAGAACCAAACGAGTCCGAATTCTTTTAGATTCGTTTTCAGCGCCCTAAAAAACCCCGTATACCAAATTTTATTAAAATTGGCGAGGCGTCCGGTTTCTAATAATTACCAAAACTAAATGTCCTGCAAGAAATATGTATTCTTGCAGTTTTCCTCACAAAACCAAAAAAAAGTCAAAAATATTATCTTCACACGGAGAAAATCGTTGATTGAAACGTAAATTAAGGCTATACTGGCAATCCGTTTTTACAAGGTCAACGAACGGTCGAATACGTCAAAACGGTTCCATGTAAATACTGATGTTCTAAAATCAAAATTTTTTACTCCTTGGATAACGTATTGACGGACAACGGATGATTAAAGAGGAAGCTTGCCTGAGTAAACACACTCAATCACGTCGTTTAAACGGATATTTCGAACACACATCCAACGCCTTTGTGTTCGCGCAAAAACCGACACCTACGCGCATTACACGCAACCGTGTAAACGAGCGATACTTGTTACGTCGCATGTTGCAAGTCTATACGTGGCTTTAAATAAATATGAAGAAATGCCTACTAACACTACCATCTTGACACATACGATCACAGACTACAGTAAAAAGCACAGGAACGTATAATTTGATTGGTTGAAAGCGCTACACACGGTCATGCAAAACTGTAACATTGAGATAGTGGTCATGGTTAGTTATTTTTTTTTTTAATTCGCTTTATTAGGTTGACAGTCTTGTCTGACCGTTTCAAATCAATCAAATTACACGTTGCTGTGCATTCCACTGTAGTCTTACGATCACGATGGCAGTGCTACTGACCATTTGGCCGTTGTGTATAAAACTGTTTAAATATCCGACCAAACATACTTGTAAACAGAGCTTTTTAGTTTAGAAATTGGAATTATTGTACATTAATTAAAAAAAAATTGTTGTTATCAAAACTGGAAAAATGAAAAATATAATAATAACCGGTAATCCAGGTAAGAATTTTAATTAGTTTTAATTTTGACATGACTATTACTATTATGACAAATTTCAATTTTTTTGTTTGGTAGTAAATGATTGTTCAGCTACCGATTTTTAGTCTAAATTTTAAATCTTCTAATCTTACTAAAAGGCTGTGTTTGGTTAAAAGTTCTAACTAAGCTACTACAAAATTTACATATGTTGTCGAGTTTAAGTCTTAACTAGCTTTCTATTTCTTTGTGAATCTCCGGATTAATATAGGCTCTGTTGCATGCATCGGCTGTTTATTTGACTTTTGAATAGTCATCATCCGTTTTAAAAGAAATGTTTTTTTCGGGAAACGAAAGCAAAATTTTAAATTTGTTTTTGTTTCCGAGAACTAAAAGGGCACTCACTCAATCATCTTTGTAAAAAAATTTCAGAATTTTAGGGTGTTGTCTAACAGCCCTTTTCTGAATTCGAAGTGGTAATATGCAGGGTTAAATTTAGCCATTTTGTACTGGTAACAGTTTAGAGGGGGAGGGTGTGCTCGTGCTAATTTTCGCGGTCTTCGAGTAGTACGATTCACGTTTACGTAGAAGTCTACATAGACTTCCCGAGGAGGCGGCTGAAGGAGTCGTACGAACGTTGCTGTACCCTTGGGGATCGAGAAAAGATTCACGCTAAATTGGGGCTTCTTTCTTCTGGGGCTAAGCGCTGTGAGTGAAGATTCCTAAAGCCTGAGGTTTTTACGTTCTAGTGTGCCGGGAAAGCTTATAAGCAATAGCTTTTATGACCGGAACGGGAGAACTGGCGAATTGACTTAGCTTTAGAGCCATAAAACAAAGAGATAGAGATAGATAGATACTTTCGTGCCCTGAATCAGGGCCGTACGCAGAAACTGATTTAGGAGAGGGCAATAGCCATGCCAAAAAGACAACTTAGATAAAAGGCCAGGTGAGCAGAAAGCAGCTTAGACATGTTTGCAACAACCAAAAAAGAAAGTTTCACGTAGGCGCCACCTAAAAGACACAACCCCTCTTTAGGAGTTATTTTTAGGCTCCTCCCCATCCCAGCGTACGGCTCTTTCCTGCAAACATTGTTTGTTTTTAGATTTTGTGTACTGGATATTAGTCATACCTAAAATATTTTTTTAAATATAATGTTACAGACTTTCAAAAATGTGTTTAGGTTAGAGAATTTTAGAGAGTTAGGATCATTTAATTTAGTTTGTTAATTTATTTAAATAATTTACCTTAATTTTTCCAAGTTCTTTCATCACTTTCGAAGGTTTCCGAAAACGCCCGAATTATCCATTGAGAGCTTTTATGCCATCCTGTACTATGGAATTTTCACGATATTTCTCGAAGATTCTAGATCAGTCTTTACTCTTTCACCATACTATAAAAGGGCGACGGGAAACCTCCGATCAGTTAGTATAGATTCGACTTTTGTACTGTAAACTTCGAGACATTGACAAGTGAAGATTTTGTCGTTGTTGTAACCATATTTACTTTCCATTGTTAATAAAGGTATAAAAACGAAGACACGTGTTCTTATACGAGGTGATACGGAACATTTGGTGTCGGAAGCGGAACAACATTACCCGAGGAAGCCGAAGCCGTTGAAGAAGATTGCATGCCTGTAGAAACAAGACAGCAAGCAGTTATGGAGGAGTTAAGTGGACTTATTAAACAAATGATGGAAAAATAAGAATCCCTGAAAGAAGACATGAAGAGCAGTCAAGAATCCCTGAAAGAAGATCTAAAAGTAATGAAGACCAGCCAAGAAAACCTAAAAGAAGACATTAAGAAAGAAATGCCATAAAAAAAGAAATGAAGAGAAGTCAAGAAGGAAATCCGAACTAGTTAAGAAGAAACCAGACAACAAATAGAGAAAATCCAAAAGACCTTAAACGGAGCCAAGCGGAGATGAAACAAGAACAAAAAGAGAAGATGGTAAAAATCAGAGAAAATCTAAAAGGAGAATTTTATCACAGCCAAGCTGAGATGAGAAAACAAATGTTACTTGATTTAAAACTTAGCAAAGAAGATGTTAAAGAAGAAGTGGAAGAACAAATGCAGCAAACAGTACAGTTACTTCAGAGTCAAGTTCAAGGCTAAATACAACAAGAAGTACAATATTTACAGTGACAAATTCAAAAGATAGTTAGCAGAGGCGTTATTTCAGAAAGCGGTACCTCAACAACTGTAATGAAACCTCCTACTTTTGATGGCAAGGTACCATGGGTTACCTATCTTCGACAATTTGAAGCTGCTGCTGATGGTAATAAGTGGAGTTCCTCAGAGAAGGCCCGAGCTTTAGTACTTGCTCTTCGAGGAGAAGCCATGGAGGTGTTAAGAAACATCCCCGAAGAAAAGCAGTCCGACTATGAATCGATTGTCATGTTCTTGGAGATGAGGTATGGCGAAACCCATCTGCAAGAAGTTTATAAGGCGCAGCTCCAAGGGAGAAGACAGAAATACAACGAAAGTCTTCAAGAGTACGAAGCAGATATAGTACGTCTAGTTAATTTAACGTATCGATCGAACCCGGAAGAAATTAAGCAAGAATTGGCGGTAGGCAGTTTTATTGAAGGGCTGCGCGATCCGGATATAAACCAAGCATTAAGAATGGCCAGACTAAAGAAAATTTCAGTAGCTCTTGCCTACGCACTTCAGTTTGAAACGGCTAAGCAGACATCCAGAACTCAGGCAAGACTTCGAAAAACAAACTATGTACCAGAAGACAGCAATCCAAATAATAATTTGACCAGAGTGATACAAGAGTTGCAAGAAATCCTACGTCAAAAACAAGTAGATGGAGACAATAAGAGTATGACCTTCCGTCAAAGAAACAGAATCCTGTGCTGGAAGTGTGGTGAAGAGGGGCACGTTCAAAGAAATTGTACCAGATCTAATGCCCCTGCAAGTAATCCGGAAAACTCCCAGTAGCCAGCTTCAAGGGGCGAAAGCTGGCTAGGTGCTACCAAGCCCCACCCACAACAACTATTAGAGTATCCCGGCTGCAGAACAATGGCTCCAGCTTGGTGATACCTGGAAATGTGTGCGGTCGGGACTGCGAAATGGTACTAGACACTGGTTCCACACATACCATCGTGAAGCCGAACATCGTAGCTCATTGTAAAATATTCTGCCCTGAGAAGAATTACATCTTGGCAACTGCGAATGGAGAAGTTATCCCAATTCAAGACATACATGAAGCCAGAATAAGCCTGGAAACAAGATTCTTTATACACGTCGTGTTTGTTGCTGAGATCATGGACAAAGTTAGGGCATATAATTACCGAAGAAGGAGTAAAAACTGATCCAGAGAAGACTGAAGCTATCCAGAACTGGCCTGTACCAAAGAACAAGCATGAAATTAGAAGTTTTCTGGAACTGTGTACCTATTACAGATAGATAGATAGATAGATAGATACTTGAATGCCATCTTAATTTTATTTCTGCAGATTTTAGCAAAATCTTTAGTATTATTCCTCTTTGTTTTCGGAAATGCGTCCAGTTTTATTTAGTTTTTCTTTTTTGTTTTTAATTTTTAGCCTTTTTTGTTTCTTTAGAGCGCCTTTCTGGCACAGCTCTCATGTCATTATTTGAGTTTCGGTGTGTTGATCAGAATGCAATTTTATTGCATCGTTAATTAATTTGTGTTTTTTCCTGAATGGTGCATTATTTTGGTTTATTGTAGGAATGTGTCTCGTAAGGGGTGCTGGAGTACTTTTTCATCAAAAGTTTTCCTGGTTGTCTGGATTATTAGGTCCTTAATTGGTGTTATTCCTTCTGCTAGTTGGTAGAGCTCCTCATTCGTTATTTCATATCTTCTTTTGTTGTAGATTATTCTTAGATATTTTTGTTTCTAGTGTTCTTATTCTTTTTGCCATGTTTCTGCTGCTGCACTCCAGACTGGTGCTGCGTATAGAAATATGGGTCTTACGTATGCTTTATATAGTTGAATTTTGCATTTTGTGCTGAGTGGGTTTCCTGGTTGTATGTATGGGTATATGAGGTTGGTTGCTAGTCCTGCTTTTTTCCTTGTTTGTGTTATGTGTTCTTTGAAAGTTAGCTTTCTGTCTAAGGTTATTCCAAGGTATTTTATTTTTTGACATTCATCAATGTTGTTGCCATCTAGGGTAATTTGGTAGTTATGACCTTCTCTCACTAATTTTTGGTTGAACAATATCAGCAGGGTTTTATCTGTGGTTTAATGTATTTAAGTGTCTTTGGATCTATCTTTTAGCTTGTATCTCTTTGGTAGATTTAGCGTATAGTGATAGGCTTGTGTTCGGGTCTCTAGGTATGTCATTGATATAGATGTTAAAAAGAAGTGGCGCTAGTATGCTTCCCTGGGGCAGTCCTTCTAGTAGTTCTTTTTTATTGGTGATTTTGTCTTCTATTTTTACTTGGAATGTTCTTTGTTTTAGGTAGCTGTTTGTGATTTTTATTAAGTGTGTGGGTATTTCCATTTTTTTCATTTTGTACATGAGTCCGTCTTGCCAGATTGTATGATATGCTTTTTCCAGGTCAAGTAGCGCTACTGCAGTGGTGTGGCTCGTGTTATTGTTTATCATTGCCTCTGAAACTATTCTAGATGCTTGTAGTACTGTGTCTGTGAAGTCTCTGAATCCAAATTGTTCTAAAATTAGTTTTCCATTGTCTTCTACGTTGTTTCTTATGTGTTTAAATATTATTTTTTCTAGTGGTTTACTTATGTTGCTGTTTAGTGATATTGGTCTGTAGCTGGTGGGGAGGTGGGGATTTTTTTGCGGTTTTCTGATAGTTCTAATTGTGGCATTTTTCCATGAGTCTGGGAAGTATTGCAATTTCAAGCAAGCGTTATTTATGTAGTTTAATTGGACCAGTGCTTTATTGTGAAATTTTTTAAGAACTTTTGGAATTAGTCCATCTTCACCTGGGGCTTTATAGGGTCTCATTTTTGCAAATTGTCTTTTTATTTCAAAAGGGCTTGTTCTAAAATTTTTCTGGTGTTTGTGTGTTTTCGTTCATAATTTCTGCTACAGTTCTGTTCACTTCATTTATTGTTTCTTGGTTTGACAGATTTCTAGTTTGAATGTTAATTTCTTGGAGTGTCTGTGCTATAATTTCTGCTTTTTCTTCTTTGCTGGTGTAAACTTGGTTTCCAATTTTTAATGGTGGTATTTCTTGAGGATTTTTTTGTATTTGGCTGCTTTTACCATTTTCCAAACATTGTCTTTTCATTCTTGTACTTTATTAATTCTTTTATGCCACTCACTTTCTTGATATGATGTGCACATAATTCTTATTTGGGTGTTGAGATCTAGCATTTCTTCAAGGTCGTTTCTGTTTCTTGTTCTTTTGTACCTGTTTCTGATTGTGTTTCTAGCTCTTATTTTTTCTATTATGTTTGGTGGTAAATTTTTATTGTTTTGGTTCAAGTTTACATTTGGTACATGCCTCTCTACTGCATTTTGGATAATTCTTGTTAGGGTCTCTATACTGTTGTCTATTTCTTGTTTTGTGCTTATGTTTCTGTTTAAGTTCATGTTTAGTCTGATGTCTTCTTTAAAATGGATCCAGTTTGTGTTATTGTAAAGTTTGGTTATTCTGTTACTGTTTGTATATTTTGGTCTGTGAAAAATTGTTATTTTTATTGGGAGATGGTCGGATGATAATTTGTTTAAGGTTTCAATTTCTGTTATTATGTTTTTAGTTACTGCTGTGTCAATGAAGCTGTCTGTCTGCCAGTCCACTTGCGTTATTTTTGTGGGTTCATCTGGGGCCCAAATTTGTACGTTGTCTCTGTCTGCCCAATTTTCAAGTATGTTTCCGTTGTTGTTGTTTGTTGCGTTGTTCCAATTTATGTGTCTGGCATTCAGATCCCCGACAATTATTGCTTTTTCACTTCCACCTATTAAGTTGTCCAGGTCCTGTTCTAGAAGGTTGTTTGTAGGTCTGTTGTAAGCTACCGATATTTTTAGATTATTTGTTTGTATGCTAAGCGCTTCCATACTTTCACATTCTACTAATTTTTCTTCGAAATCTAGGTCTTCGACTATATAGAATGCAACTCTTCCCCCTCGGGCTCCATTTTCTCTGTTTTTATGTATTTTTTTGTATGTTGGTAGGTGAGGTGGTGTTCTGTTCATTAATTTTGTTTCAGTGATTCCAATAATGTCGGGTTTTTCTTCTTTGACTAGTTGTTTTAGTTCTAAAAATTTTCCCATTAGCTCATTGGCGTTCCATGTTATTTTTAATTTTCTGTTGCCGTGGTTGTTCATGGTTTAAATTGCATAAGTACAATGTCCTTTTCTAGGTCGGTTTTACATTTTTCGAATTCGGATCTTAATTTTCTGACTATTTTTAGTATGTTGTTCATATTGTGTTGTTGGTTAAGTTCATTTATTTCGTTTAATACATCTTGAAAATCTGTAATTTCTTCCGCGTTTTCCTGTTGCTTTATTTTTATGCTTTTTTGGCAATGTCATTGTATGTTATATTTTCTTGAACATGTCTTGGTTCGGTGATTATTCTCTTTTGGTTTTTCATTTCCTTTTTTGCTCGCTTTTGGTGTTGCTTATATATTCTAGCAGGCTGGGGCACTTTGAGTAATTTGCTGTGTGGTCGCCCGCACAGTTGGCACACTTTGCTTTAAAATTTTCTGTTTTTCTCAGAGTACATTGGTTTGTTAGATGATTTTTGGCGCATTTTACACATTTGGGTTCTTTCCTACAGTTTGATGAACCATGTCCAAAAGCTTGGCAGCGGTGGCACTGTGTGTAATTTTGTTTTTTGCTGTAGTGTTCCCATTTTATTATAGCGTGGCTAATGGCTTTCACTTTTCTCACTTCTAGGAGTTTCGTTTCTATTGGCACTGTTACGAAATATGAATGTGATGGTCTATATTTACCTTTCATTTGAATGACGTCATTTATTTTTACGTTATTTTCTTTAAATTCTTCCATAATTTCATTTTTGTCCATGTTTGGTGGACCTTTGAACACTATTATTTTGATTCTGTCTTTCGCCAGTGTGTGAGTATAAAATTCAATATTTTCTTGTTTTTCGAATTCGTTTTTTATTTTTGTGTATGTTTTTTCGTCTCTTCTGAAGACTTTTATCGCTTTCTTCATGTATTTTATGTTGTAATTATCTTGGCTTATATGTTTGTTTATTTTTTTATAAATTCTGCATAGTTAACCTTAGTGGTTATCACTATTGGCGGTGGTTTTTGTGGTTTCTTTGGTTCAAGTGGCGTTTCTGCCACTTCCATTTCAATGTCTGTCGTTTTTTCTAAAACTGCAAAACGGTTTTGCGTTTTTATTCCGGTGCCTTCCATATTACTTGATATTTTCGTACGGAGATCCGCACAATTGTTTACATTTTCACTTTTGTTTACACTTTTATTTAGGTTTTTATTGTCACTGTCACTGACACCGTACGCTTTTTGCCTGCTGCCTTATATGCAGCAGCCTTTAGTTGTTGTCGTTGAATTCTTTGAAGTTTAAAATTCACTTCGGCTTTCGAGCTAAGTTTTAATTTATTTTTAACTCTTCCCATACGGGAAAACACTCACTCACGACGACTTTTGTCTGCGATCAACGTTTGACGTTTATACGACACGACGTCTGCCAGATCATTACCTATTACAGACGCTTCATACATGGATTTGCCGATATTGCAAGACCATACATCGTCTTACGGAAAACAACAGCTACGAATGGACTGAAGATTGTCAAGCAGCTTTTGTACACCTAAAGAAAGCCCTGTGCAATCCCCCGGTGTTGTCATATCCACAACCAAATTAAACATTTATTGTGGACACTGATGCGAGCAAGACTGCTATTGGTGGAATTTTGTCACAGATACAAGATGGCCAAGAAAAAGTAATAGCCTATTTTAGCAAAGTCCTTTTCAAACCTGAACGAAATTATTGTGTCACCAGAAAAGAACTCTTGGCTATTGTTAAATCCCTAGAGCATTTTCATAAATACCTGTATGGCCAGAAATTCCACCTAAGAACGGACCATGCATCACTTAAATGGTTGCTTCAGTTTAAGAACCCTGAAGGTTAGATAGCACGATGGCTACAACGCATTCAAGAATATGATTTCGATATTGAACATCGAAGGGGACTGAACCATAAGAATGCTGACGCTTTATCAAGACGACCTTGCCCGGACGATTGTAAACACTGCAGCAGACGAGAAGAACATGAAGATCCTGATGAATTTCACTGCCGAAGAACACGTCTCCAGTGCTCTCATTAATGGGATCCTAAGATCTTGGCCAAAGAACAACTAGAAGATCCAGATCTTGGAGACATTATCAAACTTAAGACAGAGAATTTGGAAAGACCATCATATCAGAAAATAGCCTCCAAGTCTCCAAGACATAAAGGATACTGGGCCATATGGGACTCTTTGATTATTAAAGATGGCCTATTACAAAGGGTCTGGGAAAGTTCTGACGGCAAAACCCATAAACATCAGATAATCCTACCAACCAAAAAAGATTCCTAAAGTATTGCAAGCCTTGCATAATGGTGTAGGAGGTGGCCATTTCGGAGTTATGAAGACTCTTGAAAAGGTTTGAGAAAGGTTCTACTGGCTGGGAAGTCGTGCAGACGTAAAAGACTGGTGCAAAATGTGTAAGGACTGCGCTTCCAGCAAGGGACCTAAAACACGAAGCCATGGCAAGATGAAGCAATACAATGTAGGGGCACCTTTTGAAAGATTTGCCATAGACATAGCAGGGCCATTTCCAATTAGTAAATCAGGGAATCGCTATATCTTGGTAGCGATGGATTACTTTAGTAAATGGCCAGAACTCTACCCAATCCTAAATCAAGAAGCTATAACTGTTGCCGATGTATTATTTCAACAATGGATTTGTCGCTATGGAGTACCAAGAGAAATACATTCCGATGAAGGTAGAAACTTTGAATCTGATCTTTTTAAGAACTTTTGTAATCTCCTGGGAATCCATAAAACAAGAACAACACCTCTTCATCCCCAGTCCGATGGTATGGTAGAGCGGTTTAACAGAACTCTTGATAACTACCTGAAAATTAAAGTAAATGACCAACATAGTGACTGGGATAACTGTATACAGCCGTTTTTATTAGCATACCGCTCCGCAATTCACGAAACTACTAGCGAAACACCTGCTAAAGTCCTTTTCGGAGCGGAAATATGCTTTCCAGTTGACTTGCTTACAGGACGACCTTCCACCAATGAAGAACCAGCAGAAGACTATGTAAGTCAACTTAGTAAACAGCTACAGAAGATACACGAAGAGGTGCGTAGCAGGTTAAAAAAGGAAGTGACCGTATGAAATCCCGTTACGACTTGAAAGCTAACCATCAGGGATTTGTCGTCGGTGAAAAAGTTTGGTTTTACAATCCGAGAAGTAACAACTAATGTACTTAAGAATAGTACTAATCCAAAAATTTTTTGACTGGACTGTCGAGGAGGAACAACCTCACAAATTTTAAAAAAATCAATTGTAGTTTTCTCGATATTAGTTACCTTTAGGGAGGACATGCTCCATAAGACATAGTAAGAGTTCAATTCATAATTAAAAATGTAAGAAATATAAGGAATAAAAATTAAAATGAAGTTAAGGTCTTAGCCTATTTTTAGGCTACCCTGTATAAATGAATTTACCAGAAAAAAACCACAGCCAAAAGTAGATATCGACGTGCTAATACTTAAAAAATACAAATGACTTAACTTTAAATAAGTTTGTTCCAACCCACGCGTACTCAATATACAGGGTGTAATTTAATTGATGGCTAAAAATACATGGTATTATTCTTTAGCTTAAGGTTTATATCCAGTTTAACGGTTTTTACTAAAATAGGTGATTTCGAATTTTTAGGTTTCTTGAAAATTTTAACACCCTGTATCTCAAAAGTTAAGACGTTTAGGACATATGTTTATATGAACTTTTTTCTAAAATAAGCTAAGGAGTTATACTGGATTTTTAGCCGTCAATTGAATTACACCCTGTATGTTTAATACACTTTCCATAATCATAAAAGTTTTTTTAGTTTATCGAAGTAATAAAACAAACTTTATTACCCTGTCTTAAAACGAAATGTTTTAGCCGGCCTTTAAATAAACTTTTTGACTAAGAATTAGCCCAATAATCGTCCATTTAAATAACATAACACATTACTTGAAAAGTGCACAGGCCATATTACTATAATCTAAATTTCTATATACTTTTTCTCTAACCGGCCCTGTGGGGGTTGCCGAAGAAAAGGCTGTCACCATTCCACTGTTGCCGTTGTATTAGAGAGATATGGATACTTTCGTTACCGCCTACGTTCGTTATTTACGTAAGGCGCTATTTAGATACCGCATACGGTATTTAGTGTTTGTTTTTAGAGATATGGAAAACCCCGTATAACAAACGGTTAATTACTCTGTCTACGAATTTACAAAATTAAAAACAATTGATCCTTAAATGTGCGAATACTAAAGTTTTTTCCGTTATTTCAAACTCATTTTACTGTACATTTCCCACTTTTCCAGACGACTTATGACTAAGACATTCTCTTAGTACAGCCAGGTCATTGTTGGCCGAGAATCTTAACCTTTTCGTTTCTTTTCCACCTTCGATCAAAGATTAGTGGTTTAACTATACTCTGTGGCTCTATTACAAAATATTTGTATAAATCGTCGAAATAAATAATATAACCTTAAAAAATAAACAAAGAAAAATATTGTGCGCATGGCAATTCTATACGCTATTTTAAATAGCACACGACGTTATTAGCCCGCAAATTACTCCATGCGGTAACGTTATTACCACCAGCGACGGTAAAAATCGAATCGCGCATAACTTAACTGTCATAATAGCGCTTACGTTAATACCGCACGACGTTACAGCACTACCCATATCTCTCATTTACTTGCGCTGTATTTCAAATCTCCGCTACTAAAAGTAACCCTCTAAATGTGTATTTTATTTTCATTTTTCATTTGAAGGGCGTGATAAATAATTTTCTTTTTTTTTAACTGTGCAAACTATCTTTTTCTTTAACATACTAGGTTTTCTTTTTAATGGTGATATTCCTTTAAGAAATAAAATTAAAAATTTGTCATTTTTCCATCCTTGTCCTATGCTACATATGTATGCAAATAACATTATTTTTAATTGCAAATATCCTTTAATAAACGTGGCAAATGGCCTACAAATTTTAACGATGTGTATATTATGCATTTAATTACTTATATACTAAGTTTAAACAGTTTCTTAAAATTTTGCTTGCGTGACCGTAGTATCTTAATCGGTTTTTAATCTTTCTGGCCTACCTACCCTGTATTGGAATTTTATAAAAACTTACTACTGCAAATATAGTTTAAGGGCATGCAGTAAATTTTATAAAGAATAAAATTTTATGACAAATTGCAGTTTTTCATTTGTCTCACACTTAAAGGAGCACACTGTATACAATTTTTCTTTGATTTAAATTAACTATTACACATGGGGCAAGCAAAAAAATATCTTGCCTGTACAGAAAATTGAGGAGGTACATTGAGCCTCAAAATTTGTTATTACGACATATTCCTTTTTTTTTCATTTAAACACACTAGTTTAAAATTTTTGGAAGTGGCTTCTATATACCAATTGTAAAGTTTTGATAAGCCATTGCGGGCGTATATCAAAAATAGAGAGATATGGATACTTTGGTTACCGCCTACGTTCGTTATTTACGTAAGGCGCTATTTAGACACCGCATACTGTATTTAGTGTTTGTTTTTAGAGATATGGAAGACCCCGTAGACAAACGGTTAATTACTCCTGTCTACGAATTTACAAAATTAGAAACAAATGATCCTTTAATGTGCAAATACTAAAGTTTTTCCCGTTATTTCAAACACATTTTACTGTACATTTCCCACTTTTCCAGACGAATTATGACTAAGACATTCTCTTAGTACAGCCAGGTTATTGTTGGCCAAGAATCTTAACCTTTTCGTTTCTTTTCCACCTTCGATATTTATTCCAAAATAAAAAAGCAATGCTTTATCAAAGATTAGTGGTTTAACAATACTCTGTGGCTCTATTACAAAATATTTTTTATAAATCGTCGAAATAAAAAATATAATCTTAAAATATAAATAAAGAAAAATATTGTGCGCATGGCAATTTGATTCGCTATTTTAAATAGCACACGGCGTTATCAGCCCGCTAATTACTCCATGCGGTAACGTTACCACCAGCGACGGTAAAATCGAATCGCGCATAACTTAGCTGTCATAATAGCGCTTACGTTAATACCGCATGACGTTACAGCACCACCCATATCTCTCTAATATTTCGAAAATTTTTGAAGTAAGGAAGACGTTTCTGATAATTTTTTCCAAATGTTGTTTAATTATTATTATTGTTGTATTGGCAACATGCCATGCATTGTTTTTTATAGTCTAATAAGAGCCCGTGAGCAGCAGACCTTCGTTATTTTGTAAAAGCTTAAAGTTTCTAAGTACATCCTCCCAACACAGGAAGACGCGATGGGCGACTATGAAGTTTGATTTTGGCAGGTACCGGTTATAACCAAAGGTCAATAAATTGAAAGTTAACTTTTGCCATTTTACAAAAGCAGAATTTTATGAATGTTACTTAGGTAACTCTTGGAAGATATTTTTCTGTTGGCACCTAGTTTTGATAGTTCCTAACCCTTGGCCGACAAATATTTAGTGTGGCTGTAGGTTGACTGTCCACTCACACATTTCATATGCTGCTGTTGCATGGGGTCATGGCAGCGGTGCTGCACTGGTCTTGGGTTTGCAGAAAAGGGCTGTCAGGGTGGTTTGTGGTTTGGGTTATAGGGATGACTGTAGACAGGCATTCATGGACAGCGGGATTTTGACATTTCCATCGCTGTTCATTCTGGAAATCCTACTGTATGTTAAGACGCGTGTTAACCAGTATGTAACTCACAGCGCTCAACACGACCACGACACTCGTCATAGATCGGACATTGTGCCGAGATACTGGACAATAAAGAGGTGTCAGGATGGCCCTGGGTATCTTGGTATTCACATTTTTAATAAGCTTTCTGTATATCAAAGACACGCGCCCCTTAAATAATTCAAATCAAAACAAACTTCATAGTCACCCATTGCGTCTACATGTGTTAGGAACATCTATCAGTAAAATCCTTAAAGTATCTATAAAAAAATATTCATCTGATAAAGAATTAAATATATTTTTTCCACGACTGTTTAAAAAATTGAGTTTTTTAATCGTTAACATGTATGCAATATGAGCAATAGAATAACAACCACTATTAGTCACGCATGTTTACATGCCGGGATTTAGTTAGATTGTCTTTTTTCCTCACACTGCCTATATGTTATGTTATTTAACTGAACCTGTATAAAGTACTATCCATTCTAGTACACCACACTTCGAAGCTTTTTTCCACACTTTGATTTAGTGTTTTGTTTCCATTCCTACTACAATAAACTTAAATATCCATTTATGCAATGTAACAGTAAACGCGACATCAGCTAAACAAACGATCAAGTTACCTTTGATTTTGTCATTATTTCTTTTAGTTCATGTGTCACTAGTTTTAAAATTTGACAGTTTGCAAATAAATTTATTAGACATTAAATTATTTAAACGTATAAGTAATTATGAGTTTGGATGACTAAAGCCTGATTTATAGTTTCAGTAACGTAAGACTTAAGACTTAACGTTAAGCCGTAAGAAAAATGAACATGTGACAAGTAACCTGATAATTTATAGTGCCGAAAACTTAAGCAGTAAGAATTAAGCCGTAAGACGTAAGAAGTAAGAAATGGTTTATTTTAACACGCTTTTATTAGCTTGGGTTGTAACTATCTATTTATTTCTTAAGTCTTAAGTCTTACGGCTCGGTTGACATCGGTCGTTTTCGCCGATAATCGGCAGCTTCATGTTTACATTTTTGGTTATTTATGGGCCAATTTACAATAAATTTTATTTTTGTTGTCGTTGATGTCCTTTATAAACAGCATAGAGCCAATCTACCTAAATTATATTTTATAAAATACATTTTTAAAAATGACAACAACAATATTCATCTGGCGATTCACTAGCATGAAAGCCATAAACAAGCAAGCAACAATATTCATAACCTAAAAAAACTTAAGGAGATACTTTAAATTAAGGAACTATAAATTGACTTGTCATTACTGCTTACTTCTTACGTCTTAACGCTTAAGTTTTAGGTCTTAAGTCTTACGTTACTGAAACTATAAATCAGGCTTTAGAAATTGAAAAGGAATTTATACTGTTTTGGTATTAATTCTACAAAAAGCAATTACATACAATTTTCTAAAATTAAATCATACCGGCATAGTTATAAAGAGAATAATTGTTTTTTAAAAAATAGGAGGCTATATGATTTTTTGTTGCAATATAAACCTAAAAAAACTTAAGGAGATACTTTAAATTAAGGAACTATAAATTGACTTGTCATTACTGCTTACTTCTTACGTCTTAACGCTTAAGTTTTAAGTCTTAAGTCTTACGTTACTGAAACTATAAATCAGGCTTTAGAAATTGAAAAGGAATTTATACTGTTTTGGTATTAATTCTACAAAAAGCAATTACATACAATTTTCTAAAATTAAATCATACCGGCATAGTTATAAAGAGAATAATTGTTTTTTAAAAAATAGGGAGGCTATGATTTTTTGTTGCAATATAAAGGCTGGGCTGCAAAAATTAAAACTAATAAGTTTAAATAAATAAAACATGTATAAACCTTTAATTTGGGAAATTTTTATACGGTCGTAGAAAAATATAGTATGTAACACATGCATAAAGTGTCTTTTTTTTACTCATGGGATTGCCGTACTCGCCTAACGGCTCGTGCTGTCAAACTTCCTATTCGTAAAAATCACTTTATGCACTTGTTACATAAATAACTGTTACCCGCCGAAATGGAATAAGTGTGTGGTAGGTATTAATTGTGTTGTAATTTTTTAAAACTATAATGTTGGCATCAGTTATGTTTGTTTAATTTCGGGATTCGAGTATGATATTCAAAAGGTAATATTAACATAATATTTACGGTGTGTGTGTGTGTGAACTGCCTATATGATTTAAATAACCTAAAATTCTCCCATTGTAATTTATCAGATCTAATATCCTAAGTATTTTTGCAACCTTCAAAGATAACTATCAGAAAAATTTAAAAGCACATAATTTCAGGAATAGGTAAAACAACACTGGTTAAAAAACTAATTAAAAAAATGACTGAAGTTAAAATAGAAACAGATGGGTTTTTAACTGAAGAAGTTAGAAATGACAGACATCAAAGGACGGGTTTTAATATACATCTTTTAAAACATAATATAAATAAACCTTTGGCGGATAAAAGGTAAGCCTTTATTAAGATAAATAAGAAATTACTTTGGCAATAAATACATTTTAATGAATTTTGATTTAAAGGGTGTTTAAGAACGCCTTATTTGAAAAGGCCACCATTTTTGTTTTTTAACTATGGCAGCATTGTTTTTTGATTTTTGATATCCAGAGTTTCTTTATGAGAAGGGGTTTAGACATAACCAAGACCGGTGATAGCTTCTGTCAGGGACGTGAGGGTGTGAGAATTACGATTTCGATTGGCTGTTCTGTTCAAAGTTGGTAGCATTATGAGCTGATGACAGAGTCGTGCCTTGTCGAAGCTTTGGTAAAAACCGTGAAAATTTGCCATTTTCATTTTGGTTGTATATTTTGCAAGGATTTTCAGTTGTTAATGTTTTTGGTTAGTTTAGAGACTTCACATATTATTGGTTCGGACTCATTTTATTTTAGAGATTTTGATAGTGTTTAGTCGAATAGTTTTCAGTCATTCGTGTTTTTATATACATATGATACTGACGAGTGTCCGCTAATTAATGGTACACAGAAAAACCACAGATTTCTTTTGCGAAAATACCCATTTAGGATTTAAACAAACATACCTATATCCAAAAGTTAATGATAAGGAAGATACGGGGTGTTAAAGAGATATAAATATTTTTTATTCATGCATTTCGATAATTTCTGATATGTTTTAAACATTTTAATAAAACTCGGTATCCAGGAGTTTTTAGCTATCAGCTATTTATATCTGAGCCATTGTAATTATAGCTAATACGATGTTATTGAAGGTACATACTTTCGGGTGCACAGAACAACTAAAACGTGAATACCTTAAAAACGGTTGTCAAGACCGATTCTTACTAAGTACACCTTTTTGTGCAGAAAGCATAGAGAAGCTTACGAGTTTACATACATACAGAGTAGTAACAAAAAATTGGGTAGTTCTAGAAAATTTTAAATAGTGTACCCATCGCCCTCTAGTCTACACACAAAAATTAATATTCGATCTGAAAAGCTAATGTTTAAAAACCCCGTTTTATTAAGATATTTAAAAAGGGGGAACAATTATCGAAATAAATTTACTTTTTTTTACTATGACACCCCCGTATCTTCCTTATTATAAACTTTTGGATATTAGGTATGTTTGGTTAAATCTTAATATTTTGGCATAAGAAATCTGTGGTTTTTTTGTGTACCATTCATTAGCGGACACCTTGTATACAAAGTTTTTAAAATGGTTTTTGACTTATGGAACCATGGAAAATGTTTTGCTCTGCCAGGTACCTCATCGTCTAGTCGTCGCTTTGATAATTTTTAATTTTCAATATTTAAACCACATTTATGTTTTTGTATTAGGTTATGCCTATTAAAATAACCCAATAAATTTTGTTTACAACATACAGTTCTTTTTTGTTTTCTCCTTAATTCTACGCCACTGATCTGCCTAAAATCAAACATGGCCGAAAATGGCCCGACTTGACGTCACAGCTGCGCTAGCCAATATGGCGAATGTCAACAAGGATCTAGGTACACCGTACGATTATCGACTGGAAAATATTGCGGCTGCGCATTAGTCGTATTTTAGTAATTTCATGTTGTACTTAACCTAACATTTCACTCTTTTCAGTTTTTATTGTGCGTCTATCAGTATTCTGTGGTTTTTATTTTTCAATACTCATTTCACATTTCACGGATTATTTTTATTATGACTTGCACTTCATATTAATTATATTAACATTATAAGTTACCTAAGTAGGTTTTGTTTTTAGTTTTATATTTTATTTTTTTATAAAAAAACAAGAGGTTTATTTAATGACATATTTTATTACATAATTTCAATACCTTCTAGGAAGGTAATAATTACGGTAACCTCTCTATAAAAAAATAATATTAAATAAAATATGTTTATTCGCACACAGAAAAGGAATAATAATTCATTATCCACTTTTTTTTTTCATATCTTTCACGTTTGTTTTTTTGTCCTTCATTCATACTGTATGTAAGTTAGGTTCGTATATTAATATAATAATATTATTTATTTATTTATTTATTTATTAAGTATACGGGATTCCCCATTTTTACAATGACTATTACAATTATTGAAAAAATAACTACAAAATTAAATTAAGCTACAATTAGATAACTTATATTACTTGATGCTTGGTGCATAACTAAATTAATTTGTTTTATTTCTATTAAACCTTCACCATATCGTCAAGAAATTTGTATATACGTTTTCACGACTTGGCAAGAAAACATGTTTCACGTCACGCGGGACGAATGCGCAGCCGCAATATTTTCCAGTCGATAATCGTACGGTATACCTAGATCCTTGTGAATGTCATGACCTTATCTCATCAATCGACTTTATTGATATCTATCATCATTGATGAGGTTTTGCGTTCTCAAGAAATTTGGGCTTATTAGTGATTGTGTTTACTATGTTAACACGGAAATTTACATGACATATTAGCCTTAGTCCGACCACTTCGAGGGTGTCGTAAGCTTTTGCGGTTTTGAACTGAACCACTTGCCTCAAACTTTGTGTGCAAACTACGAACCATGCAATTGATTCGTTTGAAGCATTAAACGGTGCCCTAGAATCCTAATGAGTTTGCAAACTGTGGCTGCAAAATTATTACTGTTTTTGAAATGCGTTAATGATTAAAACCTGTTATTCCGTAGTCTAACTTTCCATGGTAACACAGTAAAACACAATTACTGATAACAAAGAAATTTTTCAAAAAACAAAAGCTCAATGATGACAGATATTAAAAATCTCAAAAACAATATTGCCACGGTT
Source organism: Listronotus bonariensis (assembly GCA_014170235.1). Taxonomy (NCBI): domain Eukaryota; kingdom Metazoa; phylum Arthropoda; class Insecta; order Coleoptera; family Curculionidae; genus Listronotus; species Listronotus bonariensis. The sequence continues at coordinate 104,426 of JACEGR010000621.1, forward strand.
AAAAAATAAAAAAATACGGCCTTTTAAATCCGGGCGTTCTTGAAACACCCTTTATGTAATGGTTTCAATTTTGATTTCCTTTGTAAAAGATCCTGGGGCCTATACAGGGTGATTCAAAAATCGATCACGAAACTTAAGGGGTGATTCTACTTGACAAAATAAGGGTAGAGCTTCATATAATTTTTTTCAAAATGTTGTTCGTTTTCGAGTTACAAGCCGTCAAAGTTCAATTTTTATTTTGGTTTTTTCGCCATATTGCATTTATTTTTTAACCAATGCAGTTGATATTTGGTACACAAATCGAGCTTTGAAGATTCTCAAATTTTAAGAAAAAGTACTTTTTTAAATACCGCGAGAGGACACTTTACTTAAACTTAAAATTTATTTCCATCATAACTTTTTTATTTTGACAGATATCGCAAAGCTGGGGGCGCCATTTTATGGACAATCAAAAACTTAAAAAATAAGGTACTCTTTTATTAAAGTCGATAAACCTCAGTAAAGTGCCTTCTGGAGATATTTTAAAAAGTACTTTTGTCTTAAAATCTTAGAATCTGCAAAGCTCGATTTGTGTGCCAAATATCAACTGGATTGGTTAAAAAATAAATGCAATATGGCGAAAAACCAAAATAAAAATTGAACTTTGACGGCTTGTAACTCGGAAACGAGTGACATTTTGAAAAAAAATTATATGAAGCTCTACCCTTATTTTGTCAAGTAGAATCACCCCCTTAAGTTTCGTGATCGATTTTGAATCACCCTGTATAAAGTATTGTAATTCCTACTTTTAAAAATTAATACGTGTGATTTTGTAAACAATAAAAAATAACAGTATAACACTAAAATAATATAGAAATACTAGTATCATAAATATGTCGCTAAAGTTGCTATTTAAACACCTTCCATTCCACAATTTTTCTGCTGTAAAGAAAAGTAATTAAAGCAGTTTGGAATTCAAAATTGATATTTCTGCCAAATTATGGCTTTCAATAAAATGTTTCAGTAATATTTTTATTAATTCAAGATTTTATTTTAAATAAAGTTCTTTTTAAGACTGCTATTTAGCACGGCTTTTAGGCCTGTCTTCTAAGTAGTTATGATGGTAAGGTTCAGCGTCATGGCAACTTAACACCGTTTTAACTCATTTAGTAGCATTGATATTATATATAAAGATTAAATTATCAATTATTTCGAAAACTGTAAAGTTTTAAAATATTAATTCGTATCCAAATTTAGTCTTTTTAAATGCCTAATAGGATAAAGTAATAAAAGATAGACGTTTCCATTTAAAAAAATACCTTTAACTCCTATAGCATTTTTATATTATTGGTGGAGATTCCTAGAATACTCCAAGTAAAATAAAAATGTTTTAAAAATATGCATGTGACATTGAGAACATGAATAGTATATTCTAGAATTAGATAGTAAAACACCCTATACATTATATGACCAATAAAAATGTCTTTTAAAATCCCCCACATCCCCCTAACTTTTTGTTTTTTTACGTTGAAAAGAAATAAAAACTCCACTTTGTTAAGACGATTCTGTTAAATCTACATCTTTCATCGGAATTATTTTTTCTCTTAAGATATACAAGTCCGACAAAGAGTATGATTAAAAAAAAGGTCCTTACCTCATTTTTCCCTACTCCTTTTTCTCTTTTAGTATTCTACTCATGACAATTTTGGTATTCGAATACTGCTTGCACATTCCGGTATTCGAATACTCGGACCGCCGGTATTCGAATACTCAAAAAAGTATTCGTCGAACACTTCAAAAGTATTCGAATACAGAATTCCGTATACTAACCAAAAAGTATTGTGCCGAATACCAAATACCAAACACACAAATGTATTCTAATACTATTCGAATACCGGCAAAATGTATTCTGAATACTATTCAATATTCGAATACGACCCAACTCTGCCACCCAGTACGACTTTTTGTACTTAAAGTAATAAACGTCAAAGCATTTTGTAGGAATATGCTCTATATGTGCAATATCCTTTTTTTGGTATGTGGAAAGGCTTTTGTTGATACACTTTTTAACGATTATTTTTACCACCCTATATTTATTGATTTTCAAATTAGCAATACAGTCATACATTTTAACATGCTGCTTATAAACAAAAAGGGTAGTTTAATCTTGGAAAAATTTGTTTTGGAAGTTTTTGCAAATTGCTCACTAATTTTGGGACACTCTGTGTAATTAGGTTAATTCTACAACTAACTTTGTTCTTAGCAAAATTTATTTTTCAGTAATGAGCCGCCCAATGAACATATTCGAAAACTAGGCCAGTACACAGTTTATGTCAAAAATTTGGAAGATACTGTTATAGATCCAATTTTGAAATTCGTAAGTAATGTTTTGTTATAGCATTGTTATCAAGTGCGTCTTATCGATATCGTCAGTGTAATTCGCAGAGTGCGTAACTCCATTTTTGAAGTCTATTTTAAAGCAGAATTTTACAGTGATATGTGGTAGCATATAGTAAAAAACAATTTAATGCGGAAAAAGATATTAAAAATTAATTTTGGGGTAAATAAATTAAACTTAGAGAAAAAATTATTTGGAAAACTTGTTAAGAATTAAAAGTTATGCCAAAATTGGAAAAGAACTTACTTTTCCTACTTAGCTAGCCTGTTTAGAGATTAGCTGGAAATAACCTAACTGAACTGGCGTAAGTTATCCTTAATGCCCTCTAATTTCGAAAAAATGTCAAAGCTTTGTTATTCCTAAAGAATTTAAGAAAGTGATAAATAAATTTCTAGAAAATACTAAAGACCAAAATTATGTGACAATTGTGGGGAACATGCTGGACAAATTTAAGGCCTTAGGTTGCAATATAAGCAGAGAGGGAATGAAATTCACTTTTTACACGCACATTTGGACTATTTTTCTTTAAACCTTGGTAATGGTATTAAAAATAAGGGTAAGCGCATTTACCAGGACATTAAAGAAATGAAGAAACTATATTAGGGGCGATGCGATAGCAAAATGATGGCAAACTATTGTTGGATGTTCCCATGGCCGAGTATAAGAAAAAAACACCAAACGGTGCTTTTCGGGCAAAAGAGAAAGATTCTCGAAGATCAAAGAGTAGCTTGTGCTTCTTTAGCGATATTTTTTGTTTTATGTTGTGATCTTTTCTGTTTATTTTGTAAATATAACTTTATAAAAATATACCCTATATAATTATATATGCGCATTCTTATGTACGTAGATTCTCTGTTGACCAAAAACCTTACGTGATGGAAAAAAAAACTAGAAACAGATTTGAAATCAGGGACACCAAATTACCCAAGTTCAGTAGAGAACATCAATTTACATTTAAAAAGGTGTAAAAACGCAGGCTTGTGTAACCTACCTAATTCATAATGAAACAAAAAAAATAGCAATAAATCCTAACAAACCAAAAGTACAAAGCTATTACTATCAATGATTTAAATTTTATTCTTGAAATCATTGATTGATGTATGAGAAAGTATCACTGTTCAATTCTACGTCCAAAAACCTTCAGATACCAAAATTTGTAAACTTATCTTAAGTGGTTTTCGAGATATTTGAGCGCATCTGAACATCTTACCTAAAATGTTATGTTGTCCTATCTTAGCAGCTGGTAAAAATGTAATTTTGAAAATTTGTGAACATATTAAATTTGGCCTGCGCAACTTATAGTAATAAAAATAAACGTAAGATTTCATTAAAAAAACGTGTACCACAAAGCTGGGAAATCTAGTAACGGTGCCGATATTACTATTAAATTCTTTATGCCCGATGGGCGGGGCACCAGCCCTAGGCCCCCACAAAGGAATGGCTTGCCCCCAACTATAAAAAATTAGAGATATAGATCTATGTCTTTTTTTTTTGTTCTTTAAATCTTTGGATGTACAAAAATCATCGAATTCCATAAGTTATAAATTGATGAGGACCTTTTTTTTGTTTTTTTTGCTTTTCAGGTTTATTTGGGTACAAAAATTAAATCATACTTTTTGAATTTCAGGGGGCTCCCACAGGCTCATTGCACCAGGGCCCCCACACCTTTAAATCCGGCCCTGTGTGGCGTTTCCTATTGCTTTGGATAAATTGATATAAAAATGAACTCTAGTAGGCAGTAAAACAAAACACTACATCAAAATGTAAAAAAAAGCGTTAAACTGTTGAAAAAAGGTACTATTTTCAACAATTTGTGTAGTGTAAAGTCCGCGCGTTTAGTAAAGAAGCCACCGACGTCATCATTATCTACGCGAAATCTTCTGTAACTTTCTTTTAGTCGCGGTTTCGAGGGATTCGTGTCGTTATTATTTATTATTTTTAACTATTTTATTGTATTCAAGTAAGAATACCGGTGTATCCGTGTATATTATTAGTATATTAGTACGGCATTTGGTATTAATAATGTTTTAAAATTTACTTCTAAATCTTCTATCAAGTCTCAAGGCCCCCAAAGCTTGGCACTGTCCTGTCTTTTAGCCCTACCACTGTATAAAACTTTTAATTTTGCTAAGTAAAAAGTTGGGGATAAGTATTAGTTTTATATATTTTAGGAAAAAGGAGTTTTGATTCTTGATGAAATTGGCAAAATGGAACTTTTTAGCAAGAAATTTGAACAAGTAGTATCAAATGCATTTAAAAATAAAAAATATTGCATTGTAGCAACGGTGCCAATAAAAGGACCTCCGTTTGTTGAAAGGTTAAAGAAAAATACGGATTGCCAGTTATTTACCGTAAGTAATTATTGTGCTTTACCAAAAATATTTTAATTCGTTTAATAAAATCCCACATTTTTAAACATAATTACTTATATTGGACTTTTATTATTTATGCATCAAAGAAAAAACGTTTATCTGCATTAATAAAACTCGTGATACATGTAAAATAAACAAACGTTGGACAAGTTTGCACAAAAAAATCAAATTAATTTATTTTTAAAGGTAAGTTCGCAATATAGCAATATCTTTTTGTAGTTTACGATTATTATTCTACTAGTAAAAAACGTTTCTTGATGTTTTTATGATAATTTTTCGGTTTATATTTATAAGATTTATTTAGCTTTATTAGCAGGTAAAGTAAAAAAAACAAAGTTTCCATTATTGCTTTTATGTTACTTTTGAAAACATCAAAATAATATATTTTTTGTAACTTCTTTTAAAACCAAGAACAAATGGGTGGTAAGAACATTTAAGGTCATCTGGTAAATGAATATGTTTAATTAAAATATCACGCTTACCTACATATTTTGTTGCTCAGCCAAATAATTATACCGGGTATCGATCAACTGAAAACAAGCACACCGCGCCGCCACTGCATGATATAAAAACAAATGTTTATACTGACCATTTAAAAAAAATGCATTTTTTATAGATAATTACCCTAAATGTTTAAATCGCTTCATACTATTAATAATCTTTCAAAAGGAGAAAATCAAATATTGACAAATCCACAGAACTTCTCATCTAATCTATATTTTATTAAGGTACCAATGCCTTGGGTTTTTAGTCTAAACTTTAGTCAGCAAAACCATAATAAAAATGCGAAATCAAAATTAGGCTTTGGGTACTAAAGCGGACCATCTCACAAATGAAAAAATGAGTTTTAACATGTAGTTGATAATTTTGTAATGGCATAGAACTTATTATAAAATGCCAAATGCCAAAAATTACTAGTCCACTTTGGCCCTGATAAATAAGCTTTATGCCCTTAAAAATACATGTTAAAGCTTATTTTTTGATTTGTTGTATGGTCCGTAATCGATCTCCACGTCGTAAATGTAGTTTAATGTTAATCTAAAAGCAGTAATATTAGCTGCACAAGATTTTAAATTGTATTAAAATGTTTTTAAAGAATATTTTTCAACGTTATAAATTTAATACAAAGTAAAGTAAAAATAAAAACAATTTTTTATTTTTAGGTTACTGAAAAAATAGAGAAACACTTATCGAAGAAATTTTTGAACTTATAAAGTTCGGAATGTAATATTTCATAATGGTTTATTATCCGCTTAAGTGATTTGACACTATTTTAAGGGTTCGTTTTCCTTGTATTTAGTATAATGTATATAAATTATGTTTATAAATATGGTATGTTTGTTAACACAAATACTAAACTGTATCATCACCTAATTAGCGGTTTATTTTTAGTAATCTGAAAACATGTATATGTGTGTATAGTATCCTGTCAGCATATTTTTAAATATTTCGGCACCGTATGTTTTCTTGACCAAACACGTCACCTGATGTACGTGCCTTAGATGAGTAAGTGGACCCTTAAGGAAAAAAATCATATTTTTAACCAATTAAAGTTAAATTTTACCAAGAAATAGTACACTAGTTAAGCAAATAGGTATTGGGATATCGGCAAGTAAAGCGACAACTAAGAATGACTAATCGTCTTTCAATGCGAAATGTTTACATGCTGGCATTTACGTTAGACTGTTTCTTTTCTCACATTGTATATGATGACTTCATTTGGCTGATTCTGTATACGGCATACATCCCCTTTCTTAAAATGTAGCAGTTGAAGATAGAAACACCAAGTAGGGAGTTTGTTTCTAACGCGATCTTTTCCTAGGTCGCGCTGTGTTTAAATATTAACCTTTTAATCATTCGTTTTGATGTTTAAATACTGTTGACCCTGTATAATTGTTTAATAATTAATGTTTGACCTAGAAATTGTTAAACTTGCAGATTCAAAATTTAAACCTTGAAATTATCACATATCTGTTTTTCTTTGTACTAAATTATGATTTGTTTTCTTTTTTCCAATATAAACTAACCTAATTAAATGTATTCTATTAGATACTGGGTGTTCACAATATATTGTACTGAATAAGGACTGAACAGGCCCAAACTTATGACTTTCTCTCAAAGTATTTTTTCATGAAATAAAAAAAAATATTTAAAACATATTTTAAATTAGGGAAAAAAGACACATCACATAATTGACATTTTTTGAGTGGATACCTTATTTAAAATTTTTTATATAAATAAAATTTATTTTGTTTTTGTTACAAAATGACTGTAAAGTAATTCTTATTAAAATACAAAATCCTGTGAAGGTACCTTATGCATTGCTATAGTACGCATTAACTTGTTACGTCTAAAACTAAAAATCTGGCAATGCAACCGACATTCAATTTTACAAAGCTGTAATCTTCCCAAAAATACCGAATTTTTAGTTTTGCAGCCAAATTGCAGCGAAAATGCAGCTTTAACGCATTAAAAGATCTTTAGAGTAGGTACTTTTTAATAAACCAGTATGTATATAATTATAGGCTACATAAAACCTGTGGATGTCAAGTTTGTGGCGTTCTTTTTTGCCAGAAATATTTTTAAGTTGTCGCTCGAGACGTCACTCGACTAAATAAATTTAATCAGGTTAGCCAAATTGCAGCGAAAATGCAGCTTTAACGCATTAAAAGATCTTTAGAGTAGGTACTTTTAATAAACCAGTATGTATATAATTATAGGCTACATAGAACCTGTGGATGTCAAGTTTGTGGCGTTCTTTTTTGCCAGAAATATTTTTAAGTTGTTGCTCGAGACGTCACTCGACTAAATAAATTTAATCAGGTTAAACCTAGGTTAGCCTGTTAATGCTACGAATAACCCTTTAATTAATTGAAATCGAATTTTACGATGTTATTAAAAGATTTTTTTTAAAGAATAATTATCTTGAAATCAATGAATTTCTGGACCTAATTTTACATAAAAAACTTTTAAAAAAGGTATTCTGGTGAATGCGCAAGTCTTGAAGAATTATTTTTTGGTGATTTGATATTACTTTTTTTACCCTTTATTCTGTTAACAGCTAAACATTTGAGGAACTCGTTTCAGAAGTTTCAAATGTCAGTTTTTTTTAATAAAAAAATCATTTCATTTACAGTGTTAATGGATGTAAAGCTTTATAGCAATTTTATGGGAATTAGGGGTAAAATTAATAAAAAGATGGGTTTTTAAGAGTTAGAAATCAAATATTGAGTGCAAATTTAGCTGTAAATCAAGAATTATTTGCAAAAAAGGGGAAATATCAACGACAAATGGACCATGCGATTCATTCATAATTTTACGATAAACATTAAGCCAACAATCCTAATAGGCAAAGGGGGTGAAGATAGCGAGAAATATAAAAGACAGACTTACTTTTTGACCTTGGTCGATAGTATGTACCAGGAGCGTAACATTACCAGCCTTTAATAGTATAAGTAATGATTTTTTATTATTGATAGTAAAAAATTAAAAACCCTGTTTTTAAATATAAATATTTAAATTTCAATTATACAAAATTATATAGAAATTATAACACAAAATCCAGACATATAAAGAAACCTGATTTATGTTATTTTGTAGCTATAAAGATAATGCACATTTGTTTGAATCAAATATTTTTTTAATACTTGGCTTTTGTGTTATAATATTTATTTCTCGTTGTATATTATTCCAATTTAGATGTTTACTTATACTTTGTTGTATATATTTTAAGGATATTGATTTTATTGATATCATTTGTTATTAGGTATACACGGCATCCATAAAGTTTTCCAGAAATCGATTACAACTCGGGTAATGTACTTAAGAAATAAGTAAGAATAACCATAAATTAAGAAAAGGAATTTTAAAAGAGTTTATGTACAGTGAGGCTTTTAAAATTGCTCCCTTCTCTTAATTTTTGAACGGGACAAGATATCGAAGTTGGATAAAATTTGGATAAAAAGGTTTCACTTAAACTACTTTTTGACATCCAAATTTTTATGGTCATCAAGCCTAGTGCCAAGGGGGCGTTATCGACTTTTCTTTTTAACGGAAAGGGGGTCATGTGGCACCTCGTTTTAAAGGTCCTTTGATTACCTGCTCAACGCCAGTTTGCTTTTAAAAATTGGCCGAACTGTTCTAAATATAGCAAAATTATGCCAAATTTTAAACGCTTGTAAGTGTAAAACGGTGTATCCGATTTTTTACAATAAAACAGTGTTGAGTCGAGAACCAAAGGGCTATAATTTCAAATATGAATTAAGAGAAAAAACACTATTTAAAAACAATATGAAAACACGTGTACAATACAAAAGTTTATAATACTCTGACACTTGACAAAAGTATATTATCATACAATGTACAAAATAGCGTTCAATGTAAAAGCAAAAGGTCTTGCAATTCTTATAATTTTTTCGAAAATTGCATCTTCCTTTAAGAGGCGGAGGCCATCACTTCTAATTGTGTCTCTAAAATGTTCCCCACATATCTTTAAGCTTTTGGGTAAAACTTTATTTTTTAATTCTAAAGCTCGAATTTATATATTTCTACACTCTGGATAGCTGGGCAACCCTAAACAAGTTTAAATATTTGATGATTGTAAGCTGTTAATGACATTACAAACTCATCAAGTGATGTCCCTGAATAAAATTTTTCAAAATTTACCTGTGAAAAGTGAGATGCATAAATGAGTACCAATATTCACTTTCTAATCATCAAAAACACCAAAAAACGCCTAGGATCACTTTTGGCTTGCCAAATTCAAGGGCCCCCAGTTAGAAAAAAGGTGTATGTATAGAAAAGAAGAATTTATTTTTTTTTCAACTTTATTCGACTAAGAAAAAAGTCAAAAAAGGGGGACCCTGACCACACAAACTATATAATATATTGAAAAGGGCCCTGTTTGAAGGTAAGGACCTTTATTTTTGCTCTCAATTTTTTTTTAACAAAGAAACATTAATTTAATACGATAGTATTGGACCCCGATACCTCTAGCTACGCCACTGGCCATATTGTCAAATGAGAGGGCGTCACTTGCAAGCGTCAGTAAGCGTTCATTCATGTTTATTTTACGAAATGAGTAAAAACCCGCGGGCGGCGTTGCCTGGCTTGACAAATAACCACACATTTTAAGAATTTAGCCTAAAAAAAAAAATAACTAGTAATTTTTAAAGATATTTAGGCTATTATCATATCTAAAAATAATAGAAATATATTTATTTTTTATTTAAAAAGTTATAATATGAGATCCTTTAATATAAGGTCTGTTCGTAGAGAAATCACAAACTAGTCAGCGCCAATCAGATTTTACAAATACGTCTGGTGACCAGTTTGCAACCGGTCACCTGACTAAATAATAATGCCCGATTGGCGCTGACTGGTTTGTGATTTCTCTACGAACAGGCCTATAAGCTTATCCAATAATTACTTGTGGTTAGTAAGTTTAGAGTGGAAAAATTAAATTTGGCAAAACGCATTTTAGCGCTTTTACTGTGATGTATTGATGACAACAGCTAAAACGTAAACGTACTTGGTCCATTTGTCGTTGGAAAATCGTGTAAATTTGCTTTTCAAGTTTAATATTGATATCTCGAAAACAAAACGTTACCGACTAAAAATTCTTTTGGATTTTTAATCAGTGCCCCAAAAAACCCGTATGCGAAAAATTATCAAAGTCGGCGTGATGCCCGATAGGTAAACAATTACTAAAATACTCTAAAACACAATGGTCAAAGATATAAGCAACCAAACCTTAAGCCAAGTGCAATTTTAGGCAAAAATTCTAAGTGACCAATAGTGTTTTTTGCAAAAACGATATCCATTAGCTTAGTGGCGCAACTAGCCGCTGGTTTTTGAGTGCCATTTTATAAAGTACATTTTCCGGAAAACTCTAATATATGTATTATATTTGCTCAATAATTTGGGGGGCTAATCTGAGTTTGGGGTCTAAGCTCCGCTGCAATAAATCCTTGTTTACAAAAGGGTTTGTTTACTTTAACATTATTTGTGTTTGCGGCAACGCTTTTAAAATTAATTATGATGAATTATATCTGAGCCCAGTGCCGTTCCTGGGTTTTGTGTCACCCCATGCAGAAAAAGGAATAGCCGCCCCCGCAGGTTCAAAAATTTTTAAAAAGCAAAAAAAGGTCCCCACTTTTTCAATGCCGCCCCCACTGGTTGGTTCAGATATTTACAAAAAAAGGCTTTCTTTGCCGAAATGCCGCAAATAAGCCCTTTATTTCCCAAAATACCGCCCCCTAATTTGTGCCGCCCCGTGCAAGTGCAGCTGCTGCATCCCCACCAGGAACGGCCCTATCTGAGCCCAACAATATATGTGCGTATTGTAAAATAGACTATTTACAACAAAACACCAAAACATTCAATAAAAAAGAAGACAGAAACAAAGCAATAAAATCATCTAATCTATTTCAACCCCCTTTCTCCGAATTAGTAATTTTGTAGGGGAGACCGGGAACAGTTGTAACATGGTACAATTGTAACATTAGCCATCCCATTGTTGGGATGGTTCAAATTTGGCACCGCTTTGAGGTTTACTGGGTACAATTGTCTCCACGTGAACTTGTGCAAAATTTAGACCGGTATGTAATATCTGATTATCATAATTATTTTGTGAAAAAGGTAAGCAAATATGCTGCAATTGCTAATGGATCCGGTTGGACACTGATTCCTTTTTCACCTTCATTAAACATTTTGCAAAGCATACTAAGCCATCCCCTGAAAACAAGATACTTCTTGTACTGGACAACCATAGATCGCACCTAGGCCTTCAAACAATTGATTTCTGTCGACAAACTGGCATTGTTCTTCTGTCTTTCCCTCCCCACACATCCCACAAGTTACAGCCCTTAGACCGCAGTGTCTTCGGACCACTAAAATCTTATCTGAATAACTGTATGGATGCTTGGATGAAAACTAATCCCGTTCAAACTATGACCATTTATGACTTACCTGGACTTGTTGCTGAAGCACTACTCAAAGCTACGTCTCCAGCCAATATACACAGACAAGCCATATGATCCTACGCTTATTGAATCTACATCAAGAGAATCTGTCCCATCACTGCCATCTACCTACAAAGAACCACTTCAATCTATAATCGAAGAAGCTGGCGAGAACGAAACAGCTTCCGAGATGGTTGCAACAACATCAGGAGAAGCGGACAAGTTAAATACATCTAAGGAGCTATTGGAAAGTATTCGTCCCTATCCAAAAGCGCCTACGATTAGTAAGAATACGACGAATAGAAGAAAGAGAAAAACAACTATATTAACAGAAACGCCAGAGAAGATCGCACTTGAAGAAGAGGCAGCTAAAGTGAGGAAAAAGAATGCGATTAAGGTGAAAAAACGATTTCGAAGAAAAAAAGGACATTGAGTTACGCTCGTCGGATGTTGATGATGATGATGCTCTGTGCCTATATTGCCTCCGGCCATACTCCAGTGACAAGCATGGTGAGGAATGGGTGAAATGCCAACTCTACAATGGTTGGGCTCATTCTCATTGCAGGGATGATGATGAAGATTTATTTTTTTACTGCATTAATTGCAGAGAAGATTAACTATTTGTGTTTCATATTTTTAAAAATTATAGTTTTTATTTAATATCATGTTCTTAGTTGTTTCAAAGAAATAAATATTATTTTGTATTAACTTTTTTTTAGTTTTTGTGATATATATCAAGTTGTTACAATTGTCCCAAAGTGTGTTACAATTGTCTCCAGTGAGGGTACAATTGTAACAATTGACATCACTATATAAATGACGTTTTATTTGGTATATTGATTAGCCATATTATGCTTCTATCGCCCCTAAAATACAGCGAAAACTAAACTTGACAGTTATTCAAAATTGCATAATATTGTGGTTAAAAAGTACGATGAAATATGCGATAATATAAAAATTGTTACAATTGTCCCCGGTATCCCCTACTCGTAATCCCAAAATATCATTACTGCATAACCTCAAGACCTAACCTTACCTAATAGTTTTGAGTGGAAAAATTCAGTTCTTAGTTGCACAGCCTTACAAAAAATAAAGTTTATACACAAAAATCAGACATACGTATTCCCATGTATTTTTCGACGCTGAATCCGAATCCGAGCTCAAAAATGGCCCTACACGTCTTGAATTGGCCCCCGGGCCTCCATAGGCCCTGAAATACGGTTTCCGGCATAAGAAGGGGTCGAAGGTGCATTCTGAAGCTAAAGCCGGATTTGTGCTAGACAGGACTACGGCTAACTGAAATTTTCTGTTTAGGCCGGAAAAATGACCCTCAGGGGCCGGAATATCGTGTTTTATACGTAGCAATCACAACAGTAATATTTTCATGTACATTTGAATTCTGGACCTTACACTAACCGCGATTTTCCAGCTTCTAAAAGGTAGTTTTCCCGATCCCAAACTGGGAATTTCAGCTGGCAAAGAACCTTTCTGAGCACAGAATGAGTTTTAGAACTTAAAAATACATAAAAATCTCACTGTTGTGATTGCTAAGTCTAAAAAATTATTTTCCGGACCCAAACTGAGGATTTTAACAGCCCATAAACTTTTCGCGCATAATGTAAGGTCTAGAATTCAAATGTACATGCAAATATCACTGTTGTAATTGCTACGTCGAAAACACGATTTTCCGGCCCCTAAGGGTCACTTTTCCGGCCCAAAAAGGAAATTTAAGTTATAGAAGTCCCTGGGGCCAATTTCATACGTGTAGGACCATTTCTAAGCTTGGATTCGGATTCAGACATTGGAATACATATGTCTGATTCATGTGCATAAACTTTAATTTTTAAACACTGTGTAACTAAGAACTAGATTTTTATACTCAAAATTATTAGGTTAGGTTAGGTCTTGAGGTTATGCAGTAATGATGTTTCAAGGTTAGGGGATTATAGGGCTACGGAATTACTAATTCGGAGAAAGGGAGTTGAAAGTAGCACAAAGTAGATAATTGCTTTAAATGAATTTTTTTGTATTTTTGACGTTATGTCAAAATCCTGACCTGTAGGGGTTAAACGGGTTGCGGATTCGGTTTTAGCGGAAAAATACATAAAAATATCATACTGGAATCCACCGCTCAGAAATTTTTTTTTTTTTGTGGGCCTGTGTAATATATAGGTAATTGTTCACATGTTAAAAAATGTGTTTCTTTCTTTCAGAAAATATTGGTCTAGTATAGAAATTCCATTCTCTTCAAAAAAATGCATTAGATTTTTTGCAGAAAACCTTTTTGTTAAATTAAAAAAATACTATTTTTTAAAAACGGAAAAAGAAAACTTTATTTTTATGCTAGAATGTTTTATCAAAAAAAAAAAAAATAAATAAATAAATGAAGACGTCAGTGGATGAAGGTGTTATGTCACTATTACTTGTTATGAGTAATTTAGATATTAACATGTTTGAGCGTAGATCTTTTGTTTTTTTACGGTTTTTACCACTAGCAGAACAAAATATTTAAATTTTTATTTACAAAAAAATATATTGACATCTTCTGATTTAACATAGGCAAATATCAACGTACAGTACAGAAGTACAATATCGGAAATTAACAAAATGCCACATAACACCTTAATCCACTGACGTCTTTAATAACTAATATAAACATTTAGACCGAAGTATTGTTTAAACAAATAACTTTGTTTTGCGTTTTTCGAAAGTAACAATTAATGAATTTAGGGTTTTGAATGAATGCATTGTTTATCTATAACTTTAAATGATGTGCCAATTTACTTTGGTTTCATATTTAGTATAAATAACAATTTTTCCAATAATGGACCATTTTCAAGATATCACCATAATTTAATTCAAAACTATAATCGAAAAGATACTATTTAGATGTTATTCCTATAAGAAGAAATACTAAACGGTTTTTTTAAACACGAGACCTTTAAAAAAGGGGTTCATGTCTCATCGATCTTAATGTAAATCGAAGCTTTACACCCCATTTTAGTTCTTTGTCACATCCCTGTTGCATTAGTCTATTAGAAAGGGGAACAACCCTATCATTTAGTAATCTTTAGTAATCGGGTGTGCATTAAAACATTACCGTAATAGCCGTACAGTCACGAAAATTGCTTCATCCATTACTTTGGACGGGCTGAAAGTTAACTTGGCCAGTCCATTATTTGTCATTTAAATAGCAGGTTAATGATGTTAACGATAACACAATTTTATTTTTACATGTTTATAATCTACTTTTTTAGGTTTATGCACCACATTAAATTAAATAAAATATACAGGGTGATTCAAAAATCAATCACGAAACTTAAGGGGGTGATTCTACTTGACAAAATAAGGGTAGAGCTTCATATTATTTTTTTTCAAAATGTCATTCGGTTTCGAGTTATAAAGTTCAATTTTTATTTTGGTTTTTTCGCCATATTACATTTATTATTTAACCAATCCAGTTGATATTTGGCACACAAATCAAGCTTTGCAGATTCTAAAATTTTAAGACAAAAGTACCTTTTTTAAATACCGCCAGAGGGCACTTTACCTAAAACTTAAAATTTATTTACATCATAACTTTTTATTTTGACAGATATCGCAAAACTGGGGGCGCCATTTTATAAACTAAAATAAGGTAGTCTTTATTAAAGTCGATAAACCTCACCGTTTAGGCACCAATAGACATCAAAGTTTTCATCAATTTCAATCAAATTACCTACATACATACAGGGTGTCCAGTAAATCAACCGACAAACTTTACGGGGCGATTCTACAACAAAAAATAAGAAAAAAACTTCATATAAATATATGTCTTAAACGTCTTAGTTTTTGAACTACGGTGGGTTAAATATTTAAAAAAAAAATTTTAATTCCTTTAATTTAGATTTCTTATTTGTACTTTTATTTTTGCGTCAAAGCTCCCTAACTATCGAGTTAAAAAAATGATGTGTACATATATTCTTTAGAGAATTAAATTGCCTACAAAAACGTCTTATTGAAAATTTTGGCCAGATGAACCAGTGCCGTATTAACCATTAGGCTGACTAGGCTACAGCCTAGGGCGCCATGAAAAATAGGCGCCACACAGGGGAATAATAGGCGCTAGACAGGGGAGTTTTTAAAAAGTTTAGCTCGGGTGGGGATTTTTGGTGACTAATTTCTCTGTGAATAAGGTGCGCGAAAAGGAGGGAATGACCTTTTTTTTTGGTCATCAAATTTTATTTCGGGTGGTGAAGTAAGGCGCCTGGCAATCAAAATAGTAGCTACAGAGGACAGGACCTTTAATCAAGCTTTAAACATTGATATATTTTTAAGATTTACCTTTTTTATTTTGGAATTGTGTAACTCACAATAAGATAAATATATAGAAAAAACTAACATAGATTCTTAAAGGAAATTTAATGCTCTACAAAAAGGTTTCTTACTGTTTTTAGATAAAATCGTTCTTTTAAAAGTTATTTAAACTTTAAGTAAAAAAAAAATAACTTACCGTTTTCTTTATTTTTGAACCAAGTTTTTTTACTAATTGGAAGAAATTGATATGTTACATCATCGAAAATCATAATTTTGCGAAAACGTAGATTTAGTTACTCAAAGACAGTAAATCTACTTTTTCGTATAACCAATAACAGCGTGTTCCACGAGGAACTGCAAAGATCAATTTCTCAAAAATTAGTCCTTTTGGATTATACCTACGTCCTTGTGCAAACCTATTTTTATTTTAATGCTTGCTAGGCCAGGTAATACTGGGGCTTCATTTAAAACAGTATTTTAAGGTTTTTGGCAATACAAATATTAACGATTATTTGTACTATTTTTTGTAATTTTAAAATAATAAGATTTTATTATTCGTCTAATCCAGTGTTTCCCAAACTTAACTAAAGCGCGACCCCTTTTTGTTAAAAAAATTGTTCACGACCCCTACTCATCACCCAAACCAAAATAGCGACAAAAATAGCGTGCCTAATTTACAACTGATGGTTTCTCAAATTTTATTTTACTTTACTGTTTAAGTTTAAACTAAATACATTTAAAAAATTCAACAATAATTTTAATAATTGCGATCTGTCCCACTAGTAAACTAGTAGTACTTCTGCCAGACTATAGCATTTACAATAAAAATAAATAATAAAAAGTCGACTGCACATTTTTATTTACGGCTTTAATAAAATAAAAATACATGATTTAACAAAGTAGTGTTTTTGTTATATTTTGGAATTTTCCGGCGACCCCCTAGGACCTCATTGCGACCCCCAGAGGGTCGCGACCCACACTTTGGGAAACACTGGTCTAATCAATACTTCAAATTGATAAGAATATTGGTTTGATCTGGTAACTAGGACTTACGAAATTACTTTTTAGCTTTTAATACAATAAAAACTTTCAACATAAAATAGTAGGTATATAATTTATTAAAAAAAAGATTTTAAAACTTTTTTTTATTTGGCAAAGTTAAAAGGTTATATACAGGGTATCCCAACTCTAGTTATTCACAAAATAACTTTGCCTCTGTACAACATGCAAAAAAAAAAGCTTAAAATAAAAAAAAATGATTATTTGGTTACACTCCTTTTACTGACAGTACCAGCCGATATACGAGGTGTCTTAAAAATAGACTTTTTATTGTCAAATAGGTTTTTAAAATGAAACGCCCTGTATATTTTAACAAATTTTAATTTTGTATTAAATTCTACATTAAAAATGTATAACTTACTATACGTCAATTATTGCTGGTTTTTAAGATCAACAGTATGCTTTATACTGATTAACAATTTAAAGTAAGGAAGAAAAAAGATAACATTTTGAATTTAAATATTTTTAAATGACTTTGTCACTGTCAGAGTGACAAATAATTTAATACCATGTAACTAATTACCTTTCATTGTAAAAACGGTAATAAGTAAGTCAGCTATTTAGTTTATTTTAGATACATATTTACTTACGTAACCTAAAACCCAGTCATAATTGACGTATTGCTACTGTTTTAGTGCAATTAAGTAAATATGTGTCGAAAACAAACTTAATTGCTAACATACCTATTAGTAGTTCTTACAATAAAAGGTAATAGTAGGAGAGCCCAAGATGCTAAATTTGCAGTTACTCGAGCGTCATAGAGACCTATTGGGTTGCAAAGCTTAGATGATAAGAAGAAAAAAATGTTATATAATGTATAACTTTTCATCGGGGCGTTAAGCGGCTATAGACTTTTAAGTATGTCAAAAAATATTTTTATTATTTCTACTTGTGGAAATTGTTTAAATGGTATTAATTTATATATTTTTTGTTCTTCTTAAATTATTTTTTTTAAATAAAAAATAAAATAACCACGCTCGAGCATGTTAAAATGACGTTTTTTTACAACTTTGTAGCCGCTTTCTTTACGTCACTTTTAAATGGTCAGATTAGTAAAAATACACTCTTTAGCATGTAATTAACTTACCCTATCTTAATCTGATGCGTAGGTTAATTTTCGATGGATATATTAGTAGGGAAAGATAGCCGATTCTGCAACCACCGTCCACCGGTGGAGCTCATTATCTTAAAATCTCTGACGTCATTCGAAATTTAGGAATCTTGCGCAACGCGTTATTTAGGGCGTGGTCCCTACTATCTGTCAAACCATAAATGTCATCTGTCACCTGTCAAATGTCACCTGTCACCTGTCATATGTCAAAAATCACGTGACTAGGAAAATGACCGCCATGCGTAGGATACTTGCGCTATGGTCATAAATTGATTTGCGCAAACGCGAAAATTCCAAGTCATACCGTTCGGGCGCTATCGACTAAAATCGTTATTTAACCTTAATGATGAGTCATTGGCGCGCGGTTTAAATTTTTTAAAAATAGTATTACGTCATACCTATCGAATAGCGAAAACCGCATGACGCCATCTTTAACCATAAGGGCGCTACAGCTGTTTAAAATATGGCGAGAGACACCAACCAGCGATTAGGACGGTAACCCTATAGCAAAATCAATCATAGCGGCCTTATTATTAAACTTAGAATAATGAAACTTGGCAAAAGGATAGTCGACGACGTTTCGCCAATGATTTCAAGGTTATCAATTCGTCGTCGTCGTCGTCGTCGCGCGTCGTCTCGTCGTTGTTGTTGTCGTTGTAGTTGTTGTTTTTTTCTCTTTCTCTCTCTCTCTCTCTCTCTCTCTCTCTCTCTCGCTCTTATGCCGCTCGCGCGCCTGCAACGGGGCGAGTGCGCCCCTCAGCCAGATGGGCCGTCAGTTAAAGGGGTGGTGCGGGGGGCAGGGGGTGCATCGGGGGCAGTAACGGGGGTTATATCGGGGGATACAACCGGGGGCCGATAGCCGGGGGCCTAAGCGCAGGTGCAAAAATCTTAGCGGGTGCAATCTCAGCTCATTTAAACTATAATTTTTTTTGAATAATAAATAATAAAACACATTGTATATATTATATTTAAAATGTAATAATAAAAGCGAATATGTTAGTCTATATTATACGTTATCTATTAGCATTACAAAGGAAATACTTATGCATAACATCCTGTTATGAAAAATATTACTAATTACATCCTGTCTTTGTTATTCACAATTATTTTGCTGAGAGCGGAAACCGCAAAACCGCAAAAGTTGTTATTCTACACTAGACCTTTCACAAGGAAAAAAATATTATTTATTCAAATCATTGTTTGCACAAATTATTGTTTGCGCAAACAACTGTTTACGTAAATGCCTGGGAAGTGAGAGTATAAATATATCAGCGCGTCGCTCTAACATTCATTGGCAGCTAAATCTTCAGATCAACAGTTGTTCTTATAGTGTCTTTAGTGCGTGTATTTAGTAAACTTTTTGTGAATTTGGGACTTTTTGTTGACAGTGATAAAAAATAATAATACATGTAAGTATTCATTTTATTCTAAATGTTTATGTAACATGTTTATGTTTAAGTTATTTTTAATTAAAAAAGATTTTATAACATATTTCTATTTTTTGGTTAATTTTTTTAACAACAATTCAATAACTTTGTTATTTGTGAGTATTTTTAAAAATTTTAACTATTTTGAGATGCTAGTGACTTATAGGTTTTGAAATTAAGATAAAAATTTTTAGCTTTTTTAGTTATGAATATTTTTTAAAAATTTAAACTTATTTAGATTCCTTGTAGTCTCTAGATGCCGAATCTGCAATAAAATCGTCACTTCCGGTCGTCACTTCCGGTCGTTAAAAAGTGGCCCTGTTTGGGTTCAAATTAAAGGTCTTGACTTGTAGAATACTAATTAAGTGTTTTTAACAATTTTTATTTTTCAACTTTTTTATTTATGAATATTTTTAAAAATTTTTAACTTATTTAGATTTTTTACGGTCTCTAGATACCGAATCTGCAATAAAATAGCCATTTCCGGTCGTCACTTCCGGTCGTTAAAAAGTGGCCCTGTTTGGGTTCAAATTAAAGGTCTTGACTTGTAGATTACAAATTAAACATTTTTATCAATTTTTTTGCAATTTTTAGCTATTAAATTATCATTTGTTTGCAGAATCATGTTCAAGTGCGAATACTGTTTCCGTTCATTCTCCCGAAAAGATGCTCTTAAACGACATGGCGACTGCCGCACTGCAGTCAAAGTCTGCGAGCAGTGCGGGGCTATTTTTCAGTCGGAGGGGGCCATCCAACGTCATCAGAGGGAAAAACATCCAGCCCCCAAAAGACAAGCAGAAGCCCCACTAGCCATGACGCATAAGAAGGCTAGACTTAACCTAACAACCGGTAAGTTTAAGAAAAAAATTCTAACTGCATTTTTTAAATTATTTCCCAAGGTTAGGTAAACTAAACATTTATTATTATTGTTACAGAGCCATCAACATCAGCGGTCACTAAACATTGTAGGGTGTGCAACATAGATTTGCCTGCAGCTAAATATCAAGGGCATTTGCGCACCCTTCAGCATAGGTCGAAATGCTGCGTGGAGCAGGAGGAAGCTGGAATACAGTTAGTTAGAACATCGTTTAGGAGCCGAATTGCAACATACCGACTAACATCTAATGAGGACCCCACCAACGTGAAAAGATTTATGGAAAAACTTAACACCAATTTTGTCAAGTTGGTGGGGATAGAGGTTCAAAAATTTGAGAACCTCAAAGTCGGTGTGGAGCTTTTCGGTCGCTTCCTCCTGCAGACAAAAGAGGAGACCGAGGTTAAGTCGTTTAACACTAAATTTCGGGTGGTGAACGGAAACACCGATCTGGAGGAGCTGTTTGCCCAATTTGTAGCCATCGTGGACAAAAAGGCCCTGGAGTTTTCCGAAAAAGATAGCGGTGAGTATTATTTACAAATTATTTATTAACAGATTTTAACTCGTTTATAACACCATAATTCATTATTTATTTACAGGTTTTAACTCGCATACAACCACATGACTCATTGTCGTTTATTTACAGGTTTTAACTCGTTTAAACTTGTATTACAATATTTTTTCTTTTTATAGGTTGGGCCTTGCAACAGCTCCTCCATCTAGACTTAAGCATAAATAAGTTTAACCCAATGAAGGCTTCTTCATACATACCGCTACCAAAAGAGATTGAAGCAAAGAAAGCTGTTCTGAACATTCAAAATCAGGACGATAAATGTTTCATGTGGTCAGTCTTAGCACACCTACATCCAATTGCTCGGGATCAACCTGCAAATAGAGTAGCGAACTATCTGCCTTTTGAGAACGAATTGGATTTTACAGGTATGGAATTTCCGTTTAAACTTGTAAATGCACATAAGTTTGAACAACTCAATAATATTTCTGTCAATGTTTATGGTTTGGAAAAAGTTTTTGAAAATGGCAAAAATAGTATTGAAGTTGTTGGCCCGTTGTATTTTACCAAATCTCGAAAACCTACGCATGTAAACTTATTAGTCATTAGTGATGATTATGGAAATCAACATTATTGTCTAATAAGAAACATGTCTAGGCTGATCTCAAGTCAATTATCCAAACATGGCCATACTAAATATTTGTGTGATGGATGTTTAACCTATTTTGGTAGTCAAGATAAGCTTAAAGCCCATCAGGCACATGATTGTAACCATGTTGCGGTTAAATTACCAACAACAAATTTGCGTAAAGATAAATATGGCAAAGACGTACCCGAGAATATACTTAAATTTGAAGATTTCGAGAAAAAATTAAAAGTACCTTTTGTTGTTTACGCAGATTTTGAAACTGTTGTAAAACCCGTTGAGATAGAGCAAAATGAGCTGAGCCCTGATGAATCGTATACAATTAAAACACATAAGCATCTACCCTACTCTTTCGCCTACTATATTAAATGTGCTTTTGACGACTCTAAATCTGTTTTTAAGACTTATCGGGGTACTGACGCTAGTGAAAAGTTTATAGAGTTGTTGGAGAGCGATTGTAAACGTCTCTACAATGACTTTATAAAAATCACAAAGCCTATGACTCCACTAACGCCTCAACAACAGATTGAGTTTAATACGGCGACAATTTGTCATATTTGCGAAAAGCCTTTGAATGTAGAAGACGAAAAAGTAAGAGATCATTGCCATTTAACCGGTTCTTATCGGGGTCCAGCTCACTCTATTTGTAATGTGAATTACAAGGTACCAAAATTCGTACCGATTTTCTTTCACAACTTGTCCGGCTTTGATTCCCATCTGTTGATTAAACAGCTGGCTACTGAAGAGGAAAAGTTAGACGTCATTGCCCAAAATAAAGAAAGGTATATTTCCTTTACCAAACATGTTTTGGTCGATAGCTTTGAAGTGGAAAAAGGTCGTGAACAAAAGGTATTTTTAAAGTTGCGATTTTTGGACAGTTTTCGTTTCATGCCAAGTGGTCTAGATAAATTAAGTCAAAATTTAAAGCCGGAACAGTGTCGTGAAGTTAGGAAGTATTTCCCTAACGAAGAAAAATTTCAGTTAATTCGACAGAAGGGCGTCTTTCCATATTCGTATGTGGATGATTTTTCAAAATTAGATGATACCAAACTACCATCGCATAAAGATTTTTATAATGACCTTAAAAAAGAGGACATTAGTAAAGATGATTACAAGCGTGCTTGGAATGTGTGGAATTTATTCAAATGCGAAACTTTAGGTCAATATTCAGATGTTTATTTAAAATCCGACGTATTATTACTAGCAGATGTCTTTGAAAATTTCAGAGATGTATGTATGAATGTCTATGGGCTAGATCCAGCCAACTTTTATACTAGCCCGGGCCTGTCTTTTTCGAGCGCCTTAAAGTATACTCAAATTGAGCTAGAGCTACTCACAGACATTGATATGATACACTTTCTGAAACGCGGTATTCGCGGAGGAGTCAGTCAGTGTAGCGTTAGAAAAGCATTTGCGAATAATAAATTTATACCTCATTACAACGCTGCTAAACCTACCTCCTACATTATGTATCTGGACGCTACCAATTTATACGGGGCGGCCATGTCTCAATATTTACCAACTGGTGGCTTTAAGTGGTTAGAGGAGTCAGAAATTCAAAATTTCGATTTAAAAAGTATCGCGAAAAATTCAAACACCGGGTATATTTTGGAAGTCGATTTAGAGTATCCGAAAGATTTGCATTACCTCCACAACGAACTACCCTTTTGTCCAGAGTCCATCGCTTCGCCTTTATCAAAAAATAAAAATATAACAAAATTAATTCCTAATTTAGAAAATAAAACTAAATATATTATTCATTATCAAAATTTGCGACAATGTTTAGACCATGGGCTTAAGCTCACCAAAATTCACCGCGTACTAAGTTTCGACCAATCTCCCTGGCTAAAAAAATATATTGACTTGAACACGGCAAAAAGAAATCAAGCCAAAAATAAGTTTGAAAAGATTTTTTCAAACTTATGAATAATGCTGTGTTCGGAAAAACGATGGAAAACGTGGAGAAAAGAGTAGATATAAAACTTGTCACCCACTGGGAAAAATGTTGGTAGGAGATTAGGGGCAGAAGCGCTGATCGCGAAACCGCATTTTAAAAACATGTCACTTTTTGCCGAAAATCTGGTTGCAATCCAGATGCAAAAACAAAAAGTCACATATAATAAGCCTATTTATGTAGGTTTTAGTATCTTGGACATATCTAAGACCATTATGTATGACTTTTGTACGGGTACATTAAGCCTAAATATGGCAACAACGCGGTCCTGCTCTACACAGACACTGACTCCTTAATTTTACATGTTGAAACAGAAAATTTCTATGATGACATGCGCGAAAACTTGAATAAATTCGACACGTCCAACTACTCACAGGATAACCCACATAACCTTCCTGTAAACGAATCTATACTTGGCAAAATGAAAGATGAGTATGCAGGAAAAGTTATTTGGGAATTCTTTGGAACCGGGGCGAAAGCATATTGCGTAAATGTTGAAGGTCAGTTGACTAAAAAGGCCAAAGGCGTTCCCGACTACGTCACCAAAAATCTCTAACGCTTGAAGATTATAAGCTTGCGGTTGACGTAGAGGGAACGCAAATACACCGAGAAATGTCGACTTTCCGCTCGCATTTACACGATATGTATGTCGAACTGAAAAATAAGGTAGCGCTGTCTTACGCGGACGACAAGCGCTACATTATACCTGATTCCGAGTACACGCTTGCTTGGGGTCATCAAGATTTGGCATTATACGAGGAACCAACGGAGAGTTCATAAGCGAAAGACTGACCACGGCAGCTATCTTTATTTTAATATCTTTCGGTAGCAGAGCCTTTATTGGGTTTTAGGTTAGGTATTTATTTTTATATACATTGTTAGATTATTAAGATTTAGGTTAAGTATTTATTTTTTGTAACTGTTAATTTATTGTTAGAATAAGAAACATTTTATACACCATTTTAATAATTTTTTAAATAAATATTGTTTATTTTCTACATCTGTTGTATTATTTCTAAAAATAAAACAAATATTAGACTACAAAAAATTTATTGTTTATCTCATACAAATTATTTCTATGGCTTACAAAAAGAAACAATTCAGGTCTATCTAAATATATCGATTCTCCACTATCCAAATTCGAAATCCTCATTTCCTGACTTTCTTCCTCATGCCAATAGTTAATACTGTGAACACCAATTCGAAAATCTTTATCCATCCAATCAGCGTTTACAAGGTCCAGCAGTTCCAAAAAGTCGTTAAATTCCTGGTGGGAAAAGGGAAATACAGACCCTTTGTGATAGGTAAGTACAATTCCATTATTACAAAACGAAATTCTTATGATTTCACCAACAAAATAATTTAGGCTAATATTTTTGGCATCCATTTTTCAAAGTCAATCGTGCAAATAATTTTAACATACACTTTTTGTCTTGGTAAACTTTAATATCTTTTTTAACTTTTTAAGTTTTTTTAAATGTGTGTCAATTGCGATGACAAGCGTCTTGCTCATTGTCTGAAGCTAAACTAAAGAAATAAAACACAAAATTATCGATTTTATTCATTTATTGGGGGTAAAAGATTAAATATATAATCATACAATATATAAGCATTCTTAACACTACATACACAAATATCTAAACTATGATAAGAACAAGAAGTAACATTTTTTGTTAATTTTGGAACATTTGCTACAAATTCTAAATTTACAATAGTAGGTAAATCAAATTTCATTTCTCTAAATGTCTTAATTAAAAATCCTTCTTTAAATGACCCTTGACATAGATGACGTCAACGTCTCGTAGATTCTTGTAAATGATAGAATACAGCTCGTCATATTTCCATTCGCCATAGTTATAGTGTATACCATGATGGTTGCCATACAGATATTTTACTTGCTTCTTTTGATCTTCGGTCAGTTCATGCCACGGTATAAGCGGTTTAAAAACATAACCAAACATTTGATTGCCATCATAGATAGCTAGTTCTTTTGCATAAAATTCGGGTGTAAAACAGCCTTGAACGTCAACCACAACGAACTTCATTGCACGAGAGCTAATCGATAAATGATTACAAAATATCTCGCACCTGACCACTTAAAGCTTGATATTCCAAGACACGATCATGTACGATGAGGCAAAAGGCCCGCGAATCTTGAGAAAAGTTTTCCGAACTTTGAAATTCTAATTTAACATCAACCGTGCTACTTTTTAAAGCTTCATTTTGCTTAGAACAATCGATTACGAAAATAGCTCTGCTGGCAAACTTTGTAAAATCAATAAGAGGCTCGCTAAACTGCTTGCCCAAGTAGGATTTTTGAAATTCCGTATACATCCGATAGACTTCAGTAAATTGTCTGTTTGAAAAATTAAGATTTAGCGCTTCATAAGGATAGGATTCTGAATTTAAATAGAGCTTGACATCAGTAATGTTTAAATTGTCGAGGTACGTACAATCACTCGTAAAATTATCTTTCCGATTCTTCATAAAAATACAATAACGTAGCGAGCTCGTTCAGACATTGTTTTAACCGTCCAAATATCCCGTTTCGTAGTTCTTAAAGCCGGAAGCTCGTGTAATTCCCAATGTCGGTATGCGATAAATATCGGTTTATTTTTAGCAATATCATCCAAAAGTCTTAATTTTACGGCGTCACTCGGATAAATATGTCTAACTTTTAACTCGACAGTACTAAGTGTTATAGTAGCCTTTTTCGTAGGAATTTCATTCGCGCCTGCAGTCGTGATGTAACAATTATAATCATGTCTTGCACGAACGAGTTTAAGCTTTTGTTTTCCCATGACGACATTTTTATAATCGGCAAACACACCAAGTAAAAAACCGAGCGGAATACGTAGACTGAACTGTTTAGAAGTTTCATCCAAAGTTTTAAGAGTACCGCTAGGCCAGTTCCATCCAGCCATATCCAGCGCTTTACTTTCTTGCTCGTTTAGACAAAGCATACTCTTAACCATGCTTACAATACCAGGATCACGAATTCTTTCAATCTCCTTGCCATTAACTTCATAGGAAATCGATTCAAACAGGAACGCTCCCGCATTATTGGTTAACGTACAAGTACCTTTCTTGGTAGCGTCTGCTTCTTCTTCGAATTTACCTTCAATGTAAAGCTCTGCATTGCTCATATCGAGAAATACATCCTGCTGATTGATTACAATTTCGATTTCATCACTATTGTTGAAAGACTTGGTAAACGGGTGATAGGTGTGCCACTCTTCTCGAATGACCGATTCATCACTGTGGACTTGTCTGAATATTTGTAGTTTTTCTGACATGATAGCGATACTGAGAGCTTAGAGAATGCAAAAATGCTATATTCACAGACGTGAGCGTTCCCTTCGAAGGATCACGGTCGAATGAAGTGCCCGATGTAGTGTTGGTGCTTAAGTAGTTGTTAAACACTAAAACCATGTTGACGTCTAAGTACTAGTCTGATGACAACTTCTTCACCGCGAAAATTAACCGGCTGTCGAGTCTTGATCCAAGAGTGTGAGAGTAATATTATCAATTTCCTTACGATTAACCGGTAGAAAAATCAAATTTCTCGGCTCGATATTTATACTGTAACCAGGATCGACGGTTGGCGTAAATTCGTACAGCGTATGCGAAGGATTACTTGTATAATAAGACCCTGAAATAATGTTGCACTCGACTCGTATCGTAACAACTTGTATAATATCTACGGGAAGATCTGACTCGTGTAAAGTGTTTGCTTTGAGCACTCTAGAAGAAAATCCCAACAATTTACCAATACTATCTTTTGGTTTAAAATTTATTTCGTAAACACTCTTCAATTCACACTTTAACGTATTATTGTTTGGTTTTATTAAAAACACTCGATTTTTCTCTTCTTTCGTAGCGGTCTCGGAATCAAGAAGATGTTGCTGCAAATAATTGTTAATATCTTCCAATTCGTATGAACCAGTGGGAATTTCCAACACCTTTTCCTGCTTTTGCTGATCGGTGTAATAGAGTTTATTTTTACCCGGTTCGATATTTGGAATCGAGTTCCAAGTATTTAGCGAAATGAGCGCTAGTGAATAATCGTCTTCTGAATCGAGTCTAATGGGAGGAGTAAAACTCGCCTCTAACTGATGAGAACGACCTTTCAACGTGAACGTCTGAGACATGACTAACGTCAGCGGAAGCTTCACTTTGGTTTTATAGTTTTCTATTGTAAAGAAATGCTAAAGTCAGATGTCCGCAATTTGTCGTGCCATAATTTTGATACTGCTCATAGTTGAAGTATATTTTACACTTTTTAACATATTTAACAAACTCCTTTGGCGGTTTCAAATTGCCAAAACTATCGAAATAAATAACTTTACTGCCATCTTTCTTGTAAGCTACCCAATGCGTACCGACACCTGCGTTTCGATCTAAATTAATTACACCACACTCTTTGCGTTTAGGAGATTTCGGTAGAGTATCACGCATAAAAACTCCTCTAAAATTTGGTATTTTTAACAAAGAAGAATAATGTTTAATATCCCGATCGGTTAGCGGTCTATCAGGCAGCTTTATTGGTAGTTTTTTTGGCATCTTTTTCAAGTATAAGCCAAGTCCTTGTTTGTATTTTTTCAAATAGAGACCACTGCCTTTTTTACCCAGTGCTATCGCTTCCATTGTTTCGTTATGCCGTTGCGATTCCTTTAATTTATCCGCAGCATTTTTGGCGTTGTTTACGGCATTCATTACGCCTGCAGCTCCACCGCTAAGTGCTCCCAAAGCGCTGAGCCCGGCGAATATCGGGATTAACGGGAGAATACCGCCAATTTTAGGGACGGGTATTACTCTTGGTATACGGATTTTTCTGCGTCCTCCAAGACTTTTCACCGACAATCGTGCAGCTTTCAACACTTTACCATAATTTTTAATACCTTCACCTTTAAACTGTTTTTTGATCTTTCTAACACACGAGGAAAATGGCTTTTTGCAACAGCCTGCACCAATCTTACGTTTAACCTTCATAGCGTTAGTCACGAACCAGGCCGCGCTCTTTTCGCCTAAACTAGAATCTTTTGCCTTTACTCGATCCCAAGCTCTATACTCTAATTTCCTATCGGCTAAATGTCTTTGATTTAAATCTTTGCTTTGAGCGTAGGAAATATCGTGATCGCGACAATGACTGTCCAACTTATTTATTGGCGGATCACCTCGAGCTAATCTTTCTCCAAGTCGCGTACCCGGACCACAATACGAATACCCTGGCAAATGAAGTTCGACTGGCAACTTGTTAATAACTGTATTTAAGACACCTGCACCCTTCAACGTTCTCATTACGACTAAAGTCGTCCGAGGGTGTGGACTGCTTTTATAGTCATGCGCAAAGAGAAACAAAAGATTGGTATTAATATCGGTAATTTTGATTTACGTTTAAAAAACCCAACACTCGTCATGGCCGGCTTTTTCCCAATACGATAAGAGCTTTGATATGTGGCCCTAGTAATTGTGGAAAACCAATGTTTTGCTAAGTCTCTTGGTAGATGAAAAACGGGCTAAAATTTCAACACGTGTATGTTTATTCGAAATCATTACTGCAGGAAAAATATCTGTTTTTACAAACAGCTTTAAAACCGATTGTTGGTGTAAAATTTTTCGGATTCAGCGAGAACGATGACGTCATCGATCCAGCGCTTGCTAAACCTCACTCTATATTCATTTTCGACGATGTTGCTTGTGAAAAACAGGATAAAATAAGAAATTAT
This sequence comes from Listronotus bonariensis, assembly GCA_014170235.1. Lineage (NCBI taxonomy): Eukaryota > Metazoa > Arthropoda > Insecta > Coleoptera > Curculionidae > Listronotus > Listronotus bonariensis. The sequence goes on from JACEGR010000621.1 coordinate 133,744, forward strand.
TTCTGTATGGGCCGTCATAGTGAAGTTGATTCTTTTTATTTGTGTCAGACTTATTCGAAAATACCTAAACAACTAGTGCGTGATAATGCCAATGTGCTTGTGTTATTCAAACAAGATGATACCAACTTGAAACACATTTACGATGATCATGTTACAACAGATATGCCGTTTGACAAGTTTAAACAGGTTTGCAGTGAGTGTTGGCGAGAAAATTATGGATTCTTAGTCATTGTTAAGGATTGTGATTTAACCAAAGGAAGATATCGCAATAAATTCGATACCTTTATAATACCCTAACATGCGAGTGAACAGTTAGTATAACTGGTGACGTCATTGGATACAGTCGTATCTGTACCCGCGCGAGAGTCGTCTTGTGAATCAAAATAGTCGCAGGATTAAGCAAATCACTTCAGGTTTAAGTGGATCACCCTAGGATTAAACGAATCATCTGTCTGTTTAGACGACTCCTTTTAAACCGATCCGTTTCCAACCGGTTCATTCCTAACCGGTCCGTTCCCAACCGGTCCGTTCCCAACCGGTCTCGTTCCTAACCGGTTCGTTCCTAACCGGTTCGTTCCTATCCGACCTGTTTGACAAACCGTTCTGTTAGCAGTTCTCAACCATGGATCTCAACAAGTTAGACAAGGATGTGAAGCGTAAAATAATTGAAGCTACCAATAGTATTCGAAAAAAGTACTTAGCGCTAAAGTTGGAAAGAAACGAAGAAGATGAGGCGCTTAATAAGTTTTTAAAACCAATTACCGAACCGCTTAATAAGCTAACAGCAGTTAAACACAAGAACCCTAAAACTTTGCTTAAGCCTGAAGTCAAGAGAATAAAATTTGAAAAAGAAGAAGAAGAAGAAGAAAAAGAAACTAATGAATCCAGTTTTGTTCCTAGATTGTCAACCCCGTTTCAACCAGAACATGTGGTAGCTCAAACAACGGATGATAACGATGAAAATGTTTTTGTAAACTCTGCAGACTCGTTTAGAAATGATTTAAATACCACAATAGAACAAAATCCTCATGTATATAAAGAGTTTATCGAACAATATCCGAAAATAGCTCGTGAATACTTGGATTTATATTGGAGACACTCGTCAAAAATAGATAATACATATGGATTAACTTATGATGACACAACCGATAAGTGGATGTTGGGTTCGAAACCGTTTTATTTTATGAGAAATGGTGATATTAAAATCGATAATACCATTTATACGGGAACTCGTGGGCTTTATGACTTAATATTTTTAAATCATCCAATATATAATAAGAAGGAAGATGAAGAGAATTTTCGCCGAATATTAGAACAAACCAATGTTCATCGAAAGAACTATGATCCTTTAGGCCAGATAATGGGCAACAAAGGTGCTAAGTATACAAGGATTATCCAGCCACTTCTTTCCACTTCATCTCAAGGTGTTTTGCTTAAACGTAAAGTTTCGTCATCGACCGAGCCACCTTTAACTCGAACAAGAGCTTTAAAATCTACTTCGTCAGTGCCTTCAAAAAGCGGATCTGCGTTAATGGAATATACGGAAAAACCTAAAGAGTTTATCTTTTACAATGATGTAAATGAGTTGGTAGAGCGATTGAAAAAGTTGGAGGCCGCTAAACAGATTGGTAATAATAATACCTCGAATGAAATTACCAATATTTTAGCTGAACTGGAGCGTCTAGGTGTAATCGAATTTTATTAGAAAACACTAAACTAATTCTTTAGTATAGCTTGAACCATGGACAAGTTCGGACGTTCTCTGCCTACCTCTTCGCTTCAAAAAGAGGTTAAATTTATGCAAAATCCTACCATTATCACCTTAACAAAAGATGGTAATTATAATGTTAGAGATCATAGACTTTGTAATGTGAAACAGCCTACAGAAGATAGTGATGCTTCCACAAAAAGCTATGTTGATTATGTAGCCGAACAACAACTTCGTGACTTTATAAAAACTTTAAATGTACATGTGGAAAAACTGGAGAAAGAGATTACTATGACCAACCAGAGAATCGATAAAGTGTTGGATAATGAAATCTTGTTTCAAGACGAATTTACAGCTTTAAAGAAGAACATTACTATGTTGCAAAATGATCTTTTATCGCATCAAGCACACATAAATAGTTTTAAATCAGAATTTGAGAAGCTTGAGACCAGCTTGAGGAACTATACGGATAGTTTAACTAAAACCACTCTTAATTCCGTGAGGGATGAAGTTGAGAGTCTTAAGAAAGAGAAAACTGTTGATCTGATGGTGATTCATTCAAAACTTGAAAAACTTGAGCAAACTCATGCATTAGATATAACGAATCTCATAACTTTCGCTAACGATAATAAGAATAAGGAAATGCAAGAGATTAAAAAGATTAATGATGAAATAGTTAAAATGAAAAAGAATATCGAAACGTTGGGTATAGATACTGGTAGTGATATTAATTTTGATCTATAGCCGATTGATATATAGTCTGTTAAACAGTAATTACGTTAGTCATGTCGAAGGCGCGAGAACAAGTGGTTAGAGAGTTACATAAGCCTGCTAGAACCAAATTTAATCGTCGAAGATTTATTCAATATGGGCTAGATGATACATTTGCTTCTGATTTGGCGCAACTTGACCAGTACGCTCGCGAGAACAAAGGATTTAAATATATACTTGTGGTAATTGACTGTTTTTCCAAATTTCTATGGACCAGACCGATAAAGTCGAAATCTGCTCAAGATGTTACCAAAGCAATGGAAAATATCCTCAAACAATCTAAAAGAATACCGAAAAAATTGATTACAGATAACGGTAAAGAATACTACAATAGCAGTTTTCAAGGTCTTATGAAAAAACATGGAATCCATCACTATAGTACTTTTAGCATTTTAAAAGCATCTATTGCTGAACGCGTTATTCGTACCATAAAAGAAAAATTATTCAGATTGTTCACGTTAAATGGTAATCACAAGTGGCTCGACTTGTTGCAACAAGTTACCAATGCTTATAATAATACAAGACATCGCACTATTAAGATGAAGCCTAAAGATGTTAGCAAAGAAAACGAACAACAACTCCTTAAGTCCGTTTACAGTCATATCAAGATTGCTGCTAAACAAAAATTCAGAGTTGGAGACATTGTACGCATCAGTAAATCTAAGCATGTTTTTGAAAAGGGCTATGTGCCTAATTGGACTACGGAATTATTTAAAATTATCAAAGTTAAAATTACGAATCCAACAACATATTTGCTGGAAGATATGCGAGGACACCCTATAAGTGGCGGTTTTTATGAACATGAATTACAAAAAACTAAGCAAACAGATGTTTTTCTTATCGAACAAGTGTTGCGTAAAAAAGGCAATAAAATGTATGTTAAATGGCTCGGTCTTGATAAGAGTCACAACAGCTGGATTGATATCTCCAAGGATGTGGTTTAGACAGGAAACGCCTTATCAGTAATTTTAATGAGCAACAGGATGTTTGCGGTTAACAACAGGATGCAGGTGCAGTTAACAACAGGAAATGGCTTTACCATTAAACAGGATGTTTGCGAATAACAAGTCTCAACCTGTTAATACGCGTTTCTTATTGGTCAAAATTGTTTCTAAGTAAGCGTTAAAAGGCTTCCAGCTCTGGTGGTTTCGTTAGTCGTGTCTTAAGCTTTGTCAAGATGTGGAGAAGTAGAAATAGTATCGATTCTGAAGAGTGGTGCGAACGTTTACAAAGTTTTGGCATTTACTATGATCAGGTGCGTGATTTTATCACCTCATATGAAGAAGAAGAAAAAACATTGAACAGGATTCCACATGGGATTGGGCTTTCGAAATTGGTAATGAAATATCGAAGAAAGAGAATTGTCAGTTTTCTCCTGCAATTTACCTATACCTAACCAGAATGCCTCATGATCGTATGCCATGGGTGAAGCAGATGTTATCAAAATATTTTTCATCAGAAGCTCGAAGAACAAGATGTTTTCCACTTCTCAAGCCAATAGATAGGAAAAAACGATCTCCAGCTTGGGAATTATTTCATAAACTACAAATGGTGTTTGCTATTTATTTAGCAGTTACGATTAAAGATGTAAATTGTAGAAAAAAACCTCTCAAGATTGGCGTTCATCCCGAGTTTAAGAAACTAAAGAATTATTTATCCTTTAGAGGTATAGAGTATAAAAATCTTTCTCCGACTATGTTGCTAAAAGTTCCCCCTCTTCGTAGAAGAAAAAGTGCTCACACAGTAGAAAATACTTCAGTTTAAACCCAGTTACGTTCCTGTTACGTTCCTGTTAGGTTCTTACAATGCCGTTCTGTAATCAGTGTAATCAAGAATTTTCATTAAATAGTAGACACAATCATACTCGAAGCCATAAAGAAAACTGTTATCAAGACATTGGCGAAGATGTTAAACTAGTGGCAACAGCTTTTAAGAACCGCATGAAGGTGTATCATCTCTTTAACCCTACCCAAAAAACCGATGTTAGGCTGTTTGTAACCGCCCTATCAGAAAAAATTAAAAATTACTAAGTAATTGTTTGGAGAAACATCCACGAATCAAAGTGAATATGTCGCTTTATGGTAGCTATGTATTACCCTCGACTGGAGATGTAGAAATTAAATCTTTTAATTCTCGTTATAATACCGCTGATCGATTTAGTGTATTGGATACTATTATCAGCGATTTTCAAGCCATCCTAATTGCAAAAGCTTCCGAATTCTCCGAGAGAGGGAGTGGCTGGGCATTATCCAAGCTTATGTTTCTAGAACTTAACATTAACGCCTTGAGGAGTGGGGGAAATTTAGTTTAATAGTCAGAAACTCGCTCTCTCTGACTTTAGTTGAACTACAGCAATGGCTAGTGATTGTTCGTCAAACATGTCTACCGAATCTACGTACTGGAAATATGTTGACGAAATGGTTTCAAGAAGCAGACAAGAAATTAAGTCAGAAACAACGTTTTTGGGTGAATCATGCATAAAAGTCCGACATTTTAACATTACAACCGGACTCAGTGTTTCCAGAGGCCTAATTCCGAGTGTAAAATTAACTAATACACTCTTTAACCTACCTGAAGATCAGATTACCATCTCCCTAAATTATGACGATTGGTGTGAATTCCTAACGACTGCTGCTAAAATGGTTGCTCGTGATGAATCTGATGTCGTAGAAAATTTTTTATCCGAAAACTTTTCCATTTGGACTGCATCTTTGTTGAAAGAGCGAACCATTGGACTTAAAAGTAAAGAAACTGATGTTGCTGTATGTTTTAGTGCTTTAGATATTAATGCATTTTTAAATGTTAAAGATGTTATTGATTTTAGAATGTTATTGTTAAATAACCTAGATTTTAGATCGTTTTATGATGATGTTTTATCAGATGTTGCATCATATGTTGACTATAATGATAATGTTTATAATGAAATTTATAATGTTTGTAAGTTAAATTTAGGTGAACGTGAATATTATTTAATTGAATTTATATGTTTGTATCCTAAAAAAGTCTTTGAAGACTTTCAAAAAATTGCTTCTTTAATAAATGTATAAATAAAGATTTTATTGTTTTATTTATTAGTTTAGTTAAAACCTTCAAGCTAGAAACATGTGTCTCGATGATGGTTGTTATCCATTAAAAAACAAAAGCTATTTTGACTACGAACAAAGATTACTATCCTTTGAACATTGGCCTATGATAGTTAGTCCGAAAGATTTAGCACTGGCTGGTTTTTATTATACAGGGCGAGCTGATGTAGTAAAGTGTTCAATTTGCCACGTAGAATTATATAATTGGAAAGAAGGTGATGATCCGCTTGCAGACCACTATAGAGAAAATTCATCCTGTAAGCTAGCTCGGATTTTATGGACCTGCCGAAATTTTAAACAGGAGCGAAAGGTTGTTGCAGTTAAGCCTAATAATTCAAATTATAAACAGACGTTAATTAATTTTTTCATAGTTGGTATGATTTGTTTATTTATCATAAGTCACTATGAAGATATTATAACCTTTCTACAGCATTTTAGCTCATTCAAGTTTCAGCCATGGCTCTGTTAAGTTCGTCATACGTCGTACTAGTAGCTTTAGTGCAAAATGTTTTTACATTTATGCGCCTTATAATGCTCCAGCCGCTTCGATAATGTTAGAAACCAAGGATTTTCCTTCAAATAATTCTTGGCTTACACTACAATATGAAGCAATAGATAGACATCATGTAGGTGTTTTTAAGACACTTGTGCCAGCATCAGCTCAAAAATATCTCCAATACAAGGTTAAATTCCATTATAACGATCAAACTTTTGGTGAAACGGAATGGAAAACATTGATAAGTGAACCATGTGCCAACGTAACCACTACAGAGATTCCAGCAGTTGACATCCGCCCAGATGATAATTATTATAGTTTAATTATTTTTATTGCCGTAGCTTGTAGTGTATTATTAACTAAACTTGTGTATAAAATTGCTAAAAGTCAATGTACAATGTGGCTTAAATAAATTTAATTTATTATATACAAGGTGTTTTATTATTATTTATTATTCAAAAAAAAATTATAGTTTAAATGAGCTGAGATTGCACCCGCTAAGATTTTTGCACCTGCGCTTAGGCCCCCGGCTATCGGCCCCCGGTTGTATCCCCCGATATAACCCCCGTTACTGCCCCCGATGCACCCCCTGCCCCCGCACCACCCCTTTAACTGACGGCCCATCTGGCTGAGGGGCGCACTCGCCCCGTTGCAGGCGCGCGCGAGCGGGCATAAGAGCGAGAGAGAGAGAGAGAGAGAGAGAGAGAGAGAGAGAGAGAGAGAGAAAGAAAAAACAACAACTACAACGACAACAACAACGACGAGACGACGCGCGACGACGACGACGACGACGAATTGATAACCTTGAAATCATTGGCGAAACGTCGTCGACTATCCTTTTGCCAAGTTTCATTATTCTAAGTTTAATAATAAGGCTACAATGACCGATTTATCATAGGGTTACCGTCCTAATCGCTGGTTGGTGTCTCTCGCCATATTTTAAACAGCTGTAGCGCCCTTATGGTTAAAGATGGCGTCATGCGGTTTTCGCTATTCGATAGGTATGACGTTACACTATTTTTAAAAAATTTAAACCGCGCGCTAATGACTCATCATCAAGGTTAAATAACGATTTTAGTTGATAGCGCCCGAACGGTATGACTTGGAATTTTCGCGTTTGCGCAAATCAATTTATGACCATGGCGCAAGTATCCTACGCATAGCGGTCATTTTCCTAGTCACGTGATTTTTGACATATGACAGGTGACAGGTGACATTTGACAGGTGACAGATGACATTTATGGTTTGACAGATAGTAGGGACCACGCCCTAAATAACGCGTTGCGCAAGATTCCTAAATTTCGAATGACGTCAGAGATTTTAAGATAATGAGCTCCACCGGTGGACGGTGGTTGCAGAATCGGCTATCTTTCCCTACTTATATTTTTGTTTTTTACGATCGCCCCTGTATACGGGGCTCATATTTGGTGGAGGTATATAATTGGATACAAGGTATTCTCCGGTATATTTTTCTGACGCGCTGTAGTAACTTCAGCCCTTGGGCTTCCCTACCATAATTAGTTATATAGTAAAATATTTAAACAATAATTGGAACCAAAACATTATTTTTTTCTTCACTTTTAATAGCTAATGAGTATATCAGCGTACAGCTGATATTTCAAAAACCAGCAATAATGGACGTATAGCGTGTTATTAATTCTTGATGTAGAATTAAATACAGAATTAAAAATTGTTAAAATATACAGGGTGTTCCAATTAAAAAATCAACTTGACGATAAAAATTATGTTTTTAGATACCTTGTATAATAACTAGTACTGTCAGTAAAAATGACATATTTTTTGTTTTTCTAAAAACATTCGTTATCTGTTTTTGTTGACATTTTGTACTGTTATTTACAGAACTAAGAGGCTTATTGAACCCCAACTTGAATAATTGTATTAGGTCTAGGGACGGCTCGAGTGGCACCTTAACAAACTCTAAGAAACTAACGAATTAGCAAAATTAGGTAGTTTTCAAATTTATTATGATTTTTAGTTGCCCTAAGGATATGCAATTAAGTTTTTTTTTAACTAACCAATATAGAACAAAAAGGAAGTATTTTATTTTACCCAGTATGCCCATAAAGTATTATACATTATTTTAAAGGGAAAAAACGTCATTTAAAAATGTGAAAAAAACAATATGGCCGCCATAGAAAGGAAAGTTAATGATGGTATCTCAAAAACGAAACGTCGAAATTAAAATCTAAACACAGAAATGCATTGCTCTTAAAAAGTTCAGATATTCTAAAAAATTATTTAAAATAAAATAAAATACAGCACTTTAAAGGCACATTTTAGGTTTTTTTTAAATAATTCAAACACCAAGCATGTTACAGTCATCACCAAAACGGCGTTAGATTAACGTTTAAATGACTCACAACTCAATGTTCATTTTTCCAAGACTGTTGGAGATAAATATATCAAATGTTGTATATGATAAAAGTTCTTTGCATAGAAAGGTAGGTTAAAATACGGGGTGTTTCGTTAAAAAAAATCCGGATGATAAAATATACGAGGTGTTCCATTAAAAAAAAAACAATTTTATGTTATAACTTTAAAATAAAAGTTATTGGAAAAAATATGGGTACGCCACTAAAATCTACGTAAAAATCCCTAAAACTTTTTTATTACATTTTCTACCTGAAATATCAAGCTAGTTACAAGTACCTGGCCAAATTGACAAAATTTAAAAAACACTCTTTATCTCCAAAACGAATCAAGTTTGCCATGTTTTACTTTTACTACTGAATTTGTTTTAAAAATCGAAATCGATATTGCGCAATCAGATTTGTTCTATCTCTTTTAATTTTCGCTATACCCTGCAAAGTCAACAAAAAGGCGCCACCTTGTACAAACCTGGACGAGGATGTCGTAGTTGTAAGATCACTGTTTCGCGACGAGGCACGGTTGCAGGTCGTGGTTCAAATGTGGAGGCGGTTTTAGGAGTAAATATATCTTTATCAACCTGCCTTCTTTGATGTACAGGGTGTCCGGATTTTGTTGCATTTGCAGGATATCCTGGTCATTATTAGAAAAAGAGTCGTGTGGTTTTCGCAAAGTGTTGCTTCTTTTTAATAAAACAAAAGATAACACTAAATTATGGCCCTCTTCGTTTTTAACATGCAGGGTGAATTTTTTATTTTTATTTTCGGACTCCCCTTGTATTTCAGAAGTCTTAAAACTTACAACAAGAGTACAAGTTTACTGATGTTAGAAGATCTTTTTACGTAGAATCTAGTAGTGTAGTTATTTTTTCTTAATTTTATATTTTTTGAGATATGAACCAAAGTGGGCAATGTAAACTTTATAATCAAAAAATCCTTAGTTTATAATTGGTTATATATGACAACGCCATCATCATTCACTATTAAAACCCGCCCAGCACCCCTATTCACCTCTCGTCCCCTTAAGTTTGTTTACTTATTAATTGAATAAAAATAACAATTTCATAATCAAAACAGTGTCCCCAATCATTATGCGAATTTACACTATCCTTAATTTTTAGAAATACATTCAGTTTAAAACAAAATAATCGAAAAAGTTTCTACTATTTGAGTGAAAAGATTATGAACTGACAGCCAACTTTATGTTTTTTGTTATACAATAATATGTGAAAGTATACAGGGTGTCCAGAAAGGTGAGGTCAAAAATGATAGAGGTGATAGAGTGAGCCAAAACAATGTTATTATTTCATATAAAAAAGTTCTATCGCGCTTTGTTAAGCAGATATTGACCTTCAAAGATGGTTAATTTTTTTTTATTGCCACAGTACCAATAATATTTGGGCTACTAAATAACTTCATAGTTATGCTTTTTTTTGATAGGTAAATGGCTGTTCAGTAAGTCGGAATTATACAGGGTGCAACGATTTTTTCTCATTTAATTTAGGCATTTTTAACACAGGTGACAAATTCAACATTTTGCTTCTACCGTTTAATTCCCTTATCATTTTCGTACAAAAAAGGTATGCCTTCAATATCTTAAAACCTTTTTCATAAAATCGAGACGTACCAGTATTTTGTAATTATTAAGTAACATATATATTTTAAAACGTTTTTATCCTCCCTAATTTAATGATTAAAAAATATCCAGGGTGTTCTAAAAGAAAATCATATGTTTGGTTCATATTTCTAGAATATAAAAAAAGTAGTAACTACACCACCTTTGATGTGTTTAACAACAATTGTCCAACTAAATTTTGGCCCATTATTTAGGGACCACCCTGTATAGGCATTAATATGGCACTTTTAAGCAATAAGTGTAGTTACATTATATATATATACAGGGTGATTCACGGTCGATGGTAGGTTAGACGTTTATGGAAAACGGAACGCAGAATTTTCTGAAAATCTGGCATCTTACATTTTCTTACCTGTTCTATCGATCTAAAATATTTTCAGCATTGCGACGTTGCCGCTTCTATCAAAAAGTCCTAGAAACTTTATTTTTTAAATGGAACACCCCTATATTAACAAGTTTTTATATTCGCCCTTTTATTATAAAACTTTTTGTTAATATTGCCCTATACCTATCTCTATCGGTTTTTGAGATAAAAATAATTTGTGTTAAATATGGTGCAAAACATGGCCCTAATTAAACTTAAGTAAATTAAGTGCTCTCAATTCATGAAAAGTTGATGTTTTGGTGGTAGTTTAGACAGACACGATGTATTTAATTTACACCGAGAAATCGACTCCATATCATACAGAGCGTGCTAAAATTACTATTATTTCCGTTATTCTTAAAAGGGGTCAAAAGATCATTTTTCAAATGAAACCCCCTGTATATTACTCAATAAAATTAAAGATGAAGAAGAACGCTTTAAGATGACATATCATGTCCCTATACCTAAATCATCAAGATTTTTTAATAAATCCGCTTTTTTGTAAAAAAATATTTTTTAAAGAATTTAATGTTAAGTAACCATGGAAATATCAAGCTTATGACAGTTTGGTGACTTTGAATTTTATGAAATTATTTATTTTACACGGACATTGTGATCAAATCATTGCCAGAAGTTGCAAAAAATTTAACCAAATGTATCCTGAATTAAGACCAATGAACGAGAGGAAGTTTGTATGACTACAAAATAATTAAATTAACATGTGAAAGTACAGAAAATAACATAATTAGGACAAATTAAAATAACAAAATTGTAAACAAAATAACAAAAATTTAAAATAAATGCTGAACATTTTAAACATTTTAAAATGTGCTTTTGTACACGACTCGTGGTTGCTTTTTCAATTTGATGGGGATCCAGATCTTCAATACACCGCACTATTCGCCGTCGCAGTTCTTCTTTAGTAGGCACTGGAGTGTGGAGTGTACATTACACCCTTTCTTTTAAAACACCCAAAAAAAAGTCAAGCTGCGTGAAATCGGGTGATCTCGGTGGCCAATCCCATGGCGCCAAGCGCCTAAACCAACGATCGTGAAACATTTCGTGATGTTCCCTGGAAACTTCCTGGGTACAATGAGCTGGCGATCCGTCCAGTTGAAACCACAAATTCCTATATTCCTCTAAAGACAAATTATCGAAAAAATGGTAACAGTCTTCCTTAGTATTTTGAGATATCTCTGAGCATTGAGTGTGTCATCATAAATAAAAAAGCTAATTTTATTCTTCTTAAAAATACAGAAAACATTTAGTTCAAATTTTTCTTGAAACCCCATTTTTTTATCATATTTCATTTTGAAAGATTATTTTAAAGACTGTCAATAACTGTCTATAAGTTACTTATAAAAGTCACCAAATTGTCATAAGCTTGATATTTCCATGTTACTTAGAATTAAATTCTTTAAAAAAAAATTTTCACAAAAAAGCGGCTTATTAAGAAAACTTGATGATTTAGGTATAGGGACATGATATGTCATCTTAAAGCGTTCTTCTTCATCTTTAATTTTTTTGAGTAATATACGGGGGTTTCATTTGAAAAAATGATCTTTTGACCTCTTTTAAGAATAACGGAAATAATAGTAATTTTAGCACGCCCTGTATGATATGGAGTCGATTTCTCGGTGTAAATTAAATACATCGTGTCTGTCTAAACGACCACCAAAACATCAACTTTTCATGAATTGAGAGCACTAATTTACTTAAGTTTAATTAGGGCCATGTTTTCGACTATATTTAACACAAATTATTTTTTATCTCGAAAACCGATAGAGATAGGTATAGGGCAATAGTAACAAAAAAGTATTATAATAAAAGGGCGAATATAAAAACTTGTTAATATAAGGGGTGTTCCATTTAAAAAAATAAAGTTTCTAGGACATTTTGATAAAAGCGGCAACGTCGCAATGCTGAAAATATTTTAGATCGATAGAACAGGTAAGAAAATGTAAGATGCCAAATTTTCAGAAAAATTCTATGTTCCGTTTTCCATAAACGTCTAACCTACCATCGACCGTGAATCACCCTGTATATATATATATATATATATATATATATATATATATATATATATATTTATATATTTATTTATTTAAGAAAGGTGAAGCTATAAACTTTGGCGTAACCGTTGTTATTTACTAATTACCAATTCATTATACAGGGTGATTAAAAGTTTTTGGCAAAAATACATATTTTTAAATGCCCTGTGTGATGTGCTTTTAAAAGGCAGAAATCCTTTTTGCGAATAAATTACCCTTACTTATTTTTGATGTTTTATCATCACAAATTTAATTACTCTCTTTTAAAATGACATGACACAGGCAGATTAATTTTTTTTTAACGTTTAATCACGCTATAAGATGTATTGTTAACAGTAAATAACAACGGTTACACCAAAGATATAGCTTTACCTTTCTTTAACATTTTCTGTTTTTAATTGTCTTGATAACCTAATTATTAAAAGAGATATGGCCATTTAAATTAGGGCATTTTTGTATTAAAGCTTATGGAGAAAATCGAGCATATGCGATAATTTCGGCAGGGTGTGTAGCAAACCTACTATTCCAAAACAAAAATATAATATGCGTATAAAGGCCGTGGAAGTTAATGATACACTTTTTTGTTTAATAAAAATCTAAAATTGGATTTGTCTTATTCGTTTTTACTTAAATACTGCAGATTCCCTTTTTATACCCTTTTCAGTCTAAACTTACGCATCAGTTTATTCAAATTTACACCGTTGAAATAATCAAGTCATTTTAAAGGGTAAAGCTAAATACCCGGACACATTATAAAAACAGTGAGTAAATAAAGTTAAAAAACCATTAATTTTGGAAGATTTCATCCTAACCCGTCGTAGCTAAACGGTCTCGACACGCACAATTTCTGCAAGTAGTGCTGGATACGTAGGCGGAAATTTCTGGATCCCGCCCCCGGCTTTCCCGCCCCTTTTAGCCGGGAAATTTTGGAGCAGGAGCAGCAGTTCTTTTCGCGCGCTTGCAATGAACATAGCCTGGCCCCAATAAGAGAAATCTTTGCACATACTGATATGTAACTCTTCATCAAGTGTTTCACTTTTTATATTATTATTTACCGTTGAAAAAGTGAATGTAGGTCGCGAGTTTTAACGTAGTGAAATCGCGGTACCGCTTTAGGATTAGCCATCATGTTTAAATATTTTATTGGAATATATGCTTTAATACATATTGGTAAGTAGCTACTTATTAATAACAAAAAAACCTGCTTTTGGACCATGGCGTATCTAAATAAAACAAGACTTGAAAATGTATGGGGTGGTAGCTATGTGTTTGTTGGACCCCCAGGATATTAAGATATGCTCTTCCACTGAAAGGCCCAGAACTTTTGTCACAAAATCAAAAAAAAAACTTTATTCGATAATTATTATTCAAATATTAGACATTAGAAAAAATGTAAGAAGAGAAAAAAAAGGTTAAGAAATGTCTTTTTGCATGATTTTTTTTGGCGTCCCAAGGTTACCCGATGGACCTTCTTATTTAGACAAAAGAACTTTTATTAAAAGGTCTCATGCTAAATTTGCTTATAATAGGTTTAACATTTAATTTGAAACTTTTTATGGTAAAAAATGGATCGTGTAATGCTGCGTCTAGACTTGTAACAATTAGCCGCGCCGAATAGCCTGCCACATAACCCCACATGTCGGTTTTTGCATCAAAAGAGCGCGCAAATAGGTTGCTTTGTTTGGACCGATGTTTGGCGAATTGTTTTGCAAGTCTGGAGGCGGCTTAAGCGCGATTAGAAATTTTTATGTTTGCAAATTTTATTTTTTACAAAGAAACAAATAGAATATATTAATTTAATTCTTAAATATATCTTTATTAAAAACAAGGTATACAGGAACATGAAAAGACGCTTTTTTGATATGGCGAAATTGAGACAATAAAACCAGAGCGGACCTTTTTAAAGCTTTTTTATTGCAGTGTTGCAATAAGCAAAATAAGCCTTGCGATTTCCAACCATTCATATTATCTTAAAAATGTTATTAAAGGGTTTCCTTTTACAATTTGTTTTTTCAATTATTACTTGGAAGGCTAAATATATGAGCGACCAAATTAGAAAAAATAAGTCTCTGTATTTTTTTTATTTTTTTTATTTTAAAAATATTTTGGATACATTGGGGAGGAAGAATATCACAATTCTTGTTTTTACAGGGTTTTTATTTTAAAACCACTTGTAATATTAACTTTTTGTATTTTTTGTTTTTGCGTATCGATATAAGCAGGTGTCAAAATACAGGGTAATTTTTAAGTTAATATATTTCTTATAACAGTGTACAGAATGCAAGAAAATAAGAACATTTTTGAGGTAAAATTATGTCCGAAAATGCTTCGTTTCCAACAAGGCCGTATTAACTATTTGAGTCGCCGTAGGCTAGAATTTCGGAGCGCCTATTTTCCATCAAAAAAATTTTGAAGAGCAAAAAAAGGTCCTTTCCTCTGTAGCGCCTATTTTCAGTGCCAGGCGTCTTACTTCACCACCCGAAAGAAAATTTGATGACCAAAAAAAGGTCATTCCCTCCTTTTCACGCCTAATTCCCTATTTTATTCCAAAACACCTTATTCACTGAGACAATAACTGACCAAAACTCCCTACTCAACCTAAACTTTTTAAAACCACCCCTGTCTACCGCCTATTACTTCACTGTCTGGCGTCTATTTTTTCATGGAGCCCTAGGCTGTAGCCTAGTTAGCATAATGAATAATACGGCCCTGGTTTCCAAGACAGTGTGTTAAAATTTTAAGGAAGAAATGAATTTTTTGTAATAACTTTCCTTCCACTTCATATAATATCACAAAATTTGGTACACTTTTTTGGACATTACATTTCATTTTTTGCTGTAAAAGTTTTTAATTTTTTTTACCAGTGGTGTTCGAACAAGATTTGTATTGAATTAAAAAAAAAAAGTACGCCACTGTTTTTTTTAAATCAATATTACTTTTTAAAAATCATTTACTTTGGAGTTAATTAGGTTTCTTGTTATTTTTTAATACGACGAACGGTTTTCGTTTAAAAAAATAAAATCCATTTTGATGCTCCGCAAAATTGCTAAAATCTGATATGGTGTTTTGTATGTTAATTCGTTTTTGTCTAATTTGTATTAAAAAATAGTCAAAAACTTACATTACTACAATTTAAACTTAATAAAAAAACAATAACTAGTAGGTATAAACAGTTCGTCGCACAAAAAAATGACAAAAAAACCAAAATAACTCCAAAGTAAATGATTATTTCAAAAATAATGTTGATTTAAAGAAAAAGCAGTGGCGTACTATTTTTTATTAAAAAATTCAATTCAACTGTTGTTTAAATGCCACTTGTAATTATTTTTTTAAAAAATTACTGAAAAAAATGTAACGTAATCGCCAATAGAAGTGTACCAAATTTTGTAATAATATCTGGAGTTGTCGGTAATGTATGTCAAAAAATGCATTTTTTTCTTAAAACTTTAACACCCTGTATCCTGGAAATGAAGCATTTTCTGACATATTTTTTTCTTATTTTCTTGCATTCTAGACAATGTTAAAAGGAATATATCAACTTAAAAATAACCCTGTATAAATAAAAACACTTAAGGACGTTTTAAAGGATTATCAGCAAAAACATAAAGCTTTCACATTTTACATCTAACTAAAAATATTGTTTTTTTTGCATATTATGTCCAAATTATTTTCTTTAGATAATCACCGTTTAACGATTTTGTGGAGTCACAATTCTAGTATAGGTAATGTAATATTAATGTGTCTACAAAAGAAATCTAACATGTATTGGTATATTGGTAAAAACAAGACGATTTCTAAAAGGAAGACAATGAAGTTGGTAAAATAATATGCAAGGTATCTCTAAAACTTTTTGTAATTTTTCAAACACAGATGGTGCAGGGACTGAAAGTATATTAGCACGAGGTATTTTTATTACAAGTCAAATTATATACAGTGTAAGTTAAAAAACTAAAAAGTGCTAGAACTAAAGTACCACTATTTTAAAAAATCAAACAAAATGTTAAATTGAAAAGTTAAAATTAAATTTAAAAGTTATGAATAAATACGAAATTTTCGCATTTTTCTGTTTTTTTTGTTAAACCTTGTGTTTTTGTTAACTGTTTATAAAATTAACTACTTCTAAAATACAGTGTGCCCAGCATAGGTGTTACAAGAAGATAAATGAAATAAAAAAATTTAAAATAAAAAAATTTAGGGAAAACTGGTTGCATGGTCCAAAACTAATAAATAACAAAATTTTATTTAAATTGGTATTATACAGGGCGAGTTATAACCAAAAATATAAAAAAATGTCCCGGAGCTAACTCCTTTTATTCTTAAGTTAAAGCAGGAAAGTAAAAAAATTAATTGTCAATTTTTACATTACGCATAACAACCTAAATATTATGCAAGAGAAAACAAATCTTTTAAAAAAATCTAATAGTTTTAAATATTTTTTGTTAAATTCGCTGCCTTAAGCCCAGTATTTTAAATACTGCCAAATTTTTTTTTTTAATTTTGTTCTTTAATTTTAAATTTTAAAATAGAATTTAATTCTCTACAACATTTCCTTATCCAATTTTGTTCTATTTTTAAAAATAAAGGCACTTTATTCTTGAGTACGATTTTTCATATTTTTAGTTATAACTCACCCTGTATATTACTAATCTGAGTAAATTTTTGTATTTATCATTTTTGGACTATGCGACCAGTTTTCCCGAGAGGACGTTTAGAGATTCCAAAATTTTTGGTCCATTTGTCCTCTTGTAACACCTATTATGCTGGGACACACTGTATGTAGTTAAAGACCCTTTAAAAAATCGCCATCTTTATTGTAAAACCACCTAACTCCAGGTTTTATAAAAAATGTGACTTTGATAACATCTTTGGCCTTATTTTATAAGGCTAAAGAGGGCAACAAAATCACATTTTTTAACTGAAGTTAGGCGTGAATGCTTTTATTTTATTATCTTTTGGTTTTATATTCTTTTTAAAAAATATTAAATATTTTTATTTGAATAATCAAATATTAGATAAATAATATAAAGAATACTAAGCAGGAAATTTTAGAAAGGATAGAAGCCTCATTAAAAAATATCATGAAAAATTAATAGTGATGTCAATTTTGGTTCATTTATTTTTACTTCTGAATCGAATGGTTCCGCTGAATTTTATAAAGTGTTAAATCAGCTTGACTTTAATTATATAATGGAAATTTACAAAGTTACTGCTAAAAAAGAAGAATTCACAGGATGATGGTTGACCGCTTAAATAAACGTTTTTCGGAGACTTGGTATCGGTAAATACCAACTTGTTGATGTGATCCGTCCGTTTATTCAAAGTTTGATATAAATTCAGTTTCAGTGGCGCAACTATAAGCTGGTTTTCGGCGGGCTTAAGCTCTAGTTTATCAGGTAGGTATATTTTCTGAAAAACACTAATATATATTATAAATGCTCAATTTTTTTTTGGGGGAGCGGGCGGGGCTTGCCTCTTCCCTTATAACGCCCCTGCTTTTACTATAAGAATAGTAAAATTTTACCATAATATGTCATAGGATCTATAAATTTATTGAATTAAACTATCCAACATATTTTGAATAAGATTATTCTTGGAAAATAGTTGAAGTTACAAAAATGATTCGATCATGCCGAGATATGGGTTTTATTTATTTACACGAAAACCATACATCAAAACAGTAATTTTTGTACCAAGAGCGTAAAATAGCACTTTTACGACCGCGGCTGAAAGTTATTGCCCGAGCTCAGCGAGGGCAACAATTAGCTGTGGGCGCAAAAGTGCTTTACGCCAGAGGTGCAAACAATATTTTTGTATGACTGAAATTAATTTACAAGCATTTTCTGTCGTTAGGAGAAAATTTTCCAGCTTTTAATGTTTTAAAATGTAATCAGTATACTTTTAACATATGTTTAATTAAATAAATAATTGTTGTTTTACCAAATGAAAATGGGGCATTATTCAATTTAATTATTGTTTTATAAATTTATAAATGCGGGCATTTTTGATACTTTTTGCCCTAGGGCGTAAAAGTGCTATTTTACGCCCTTCTTTATAAATGCGGGTGTTTTTAATACTTTCTTGCCCCAGGGCGTAAATGTGAAATTTTACGCCCTCAAATTGGGGCGTAAAATTATATTTACGCCCGGTCGTACAAAAAATATTTTTATTTCAGAAAAATGCAGTGGCGTACCATTTTTTTATATTTACTTTAAACCATTTATGGACGACGCTGGTATATATATTTTTTCTTCTATGCCAAAAAATGTTTTGTTTACATAGAAGGCGTCGCCCAAATTTTTAAAAACTATCTAAATTGGTATAAAAGTTATAAAAACACAATATATATTTTAAAATTTTACACTACTTTAGTTTAAAAACTAAGCCCCTTAAACTTTGTTAGTTGAGTTACTAGACACCCTGTATAATGTGATTAATTTACAGCCCTATTATACATAAGTATTTAGCAACGCATTGTTGTTACGTTTTTGATGTGAATATTAGAGATTTTTTTATTATTTATTTATTACAACAGCTGTAGCGAGGCATAAAATCGAAATAAAAACAATCTTTTAGCCCGTACTTGCTTTTCGGGCAAAATGATCTTTATAGATATCGACAATGGACTAGTTACGCCCTTAGCTATACTTTGGAAATTTTATATTGTATACCTAGTAAGGAACTCCAGTTAATGACTTTTTAAACCAATAAAATATTTTTTATTGTGGTAACTGGACTTTTTAAAACAATAAAATACATTTTTTGTTCAGGTGTTTCTGTCAATTTATAGTGCCCAAAGAAAGGGATTTTCAATTTTAAGAACTGGACATAGGACTAACACCGAATGGCGTGCTATTCGTTTTAAGAGAAACACTTTGATAAGAAAATTTTGGTTTAGAATTAAGAAAAAAAGTTTTTTTTTTGGTAGAGAAAATACGAGTTTTAAAAGCGAATCTTGTCTGTATTTTTTTTGGTTAAATTTGATCTAATTTTATTGTTAAGTCAAAATTTAAAAAAATAAAATAAATGTATTTTTCTTACTATTAGAAGCTCCTAAAATTCTTGTATAAAAACATTGTAGAGTGAAAAATTTCAATTGGTTATAGTTTTTAAAAAATATAGTTAATTTATCAAAATTTGGTATTAGTCAATAAAATTTAATTAAATTCACGAGACAAATACAAGGTAAAGAATTTGCTCTTACTTTTTTCTAAAGGAGGGCTAAACACATATTTTTTTAGCAAATTCCAAACTAAAAATTTTCTAACATAGAACGGAAGCTTTCATGGCCTTGGTCAACTGAGAAATTTTGTTTCTTGGGTTTGGACCCCGTCAAATTAAAATCGTTTACCGATTTTTCGTCAGTGTTACATTTTTGCAGAGTACAGATCCCTGTAGTCTCATGCAATCGATGGCGAAACGTCGGTAAACGATTTAAATTTGACGCGGTTTCAAAATTTTCTTTACGAAATTGTTCCTTAGCATCTGGTATACAGGGTGTATATTTAAAAACCTAACACTTAAGTTATCTTTTTTTTATCTGTTTGACATCCTACGAAGGCATATGCCTAAATACCAGAGTACCGTGGGTTTCGGGTTATCATATGTTAAAACCCATCGTTACCCCTGTTCCGTCAACGTTGTCCAAGCGCTGAAACATGCAGTTATGCATTTCACAGCACCTTTTTGACAACGCGGTAGTGCCACCACAGTCGTTATTTTTAAATATCTACTACCGACCTCTAGCTTCGAAGATCAAAGCTCTGTCCACTGCGCCACGGGGAGACATATCGTCGCCTTGCATACAAAGGGGCGTAACTCAAAAAAACAAATTTTACAGCAGAGGAGATTAAAGATTTTGGAGTGAAACTAAAGCTTTTTACGAACGAACTGCTTGTAATATTGAGCCGTTTTTATTTTTAATATGTGTCAATTGGTCGCATACATGATTAACACCGGGAGTTTTTTATAAGATATCTATAATTGTTAATAAAATAAATAAATTATAAGATACGCCCTTTTATGTGCAGTGGTTAATAGCATATCAGTTATGTTAAAAATAATATACGCCCTTAAAAAAAGTAACAAAAGTTTATTTTAATGTCGATTTTACATTTAGTTATATCCTAAACTAAACAAAAACCCCTTCGGTGCCATATGCATATTTAGGTAGTATCAAAAATAACGTAATGAACAAAACATTATCAGATACCCTACTGCATAAAATAAAACAACATATTTATTAATTTATGTACAATAATTGTTAAGAGCATTAAAATCAAAGATCAACAATGGTAACCTACATAAATTAAACGACTACTGTTTTTATGTAAAAACACAACCCTGCATTTATCATTTTTTTAGGAAAATAACGAATTTGTTATAAATCATCCGGTATTGTTTTTACATTAAGTTAATGAACAAAAAGAAACCAATAAACAATATAATATGAAAAATCTTAAATTTTAATAGGAAATCAAAAATATCAAGCCTCATTCATGAGGAAGAGAACTGTAAAATGTAATATGTTCTTGAGTGCGATTCTACCCTAGGAAATCTGTTTATATTATGTCTAATAGCCCGCCTTATGATTTCATCTTTTTCTTTAATACATTCAGGCCGTCCACTTCGTTTATCTTTTTAATTATCCCAGTTGGTTTTAACTTTCTTAGGCAGTTTCGCATTACTTTCTTACTAATACTTAAGGTGCTGAGAAAAAATACCTGACACACCTAAATACGAGCACTTTTCAGAGGCATAAAATACCAATGGGAATGGGGTGTTTAGTTTCTTCTTTAATAATATGTCGATTTATATATTCTTGCTGGAACTGAAGATCTCCTAAGGAATAATAAGCATTTAAAATTTCTTGACGGTCTTCTTCTGTAAAATCATGACATCTCTTTCTACTTTTTACGCACACATTACCTTTGCAACGATTTCTTAACGTCTTTGGTAAAACTATGTTTATAGTTTTAGGTATAATATAAGATTGTCCAGATCTTCCCAAGCTTTGAGCAGTTTTCTAAATAAGTAGTTTTCTAGTCTTCTTGACTTTGACTACCCGTGGACATCCGTCCATTGCAACATCCTCAGGCGTTCGTTTTTTTGACGTATTTGTAACTTGCAACAAGGTGGCTCAGTACTAAAGTGGTCCCAATTGAGGAGTATAAGGCATCTGGGACATGAAGCCCAGACTTCGCCTTTACAATATTTCCATCCAGATCATGTTCGCGGCATGATTTTGTGCCTTTTACACGTATAAATTTCACAAAAAGAGCAAAATTGGTCTCCTTCTTGTCTGCACCCTATTACTGAGCACAGGTCTACATAGTCAGTCTCATCTTTGGTATTTTATCTGCTTTAAAATTGTAGCTTTTTGCGTGTTGGATATTACGGGTAGAACGAAATGGTTCGTTTGTGACAACTGCTCTATCTGCTGGTATGGATATATTTTGTCTTATAACTTTACCGCTGTCGGTACAAGGCATTTCTTTATTCAGATGCACAGATTTGTTGGCTTTCGTGATTTCCAGAAGACAACAAACTGAAAAATGTTCATGCAAACTATCCGAACATAATAATTCAGTTTCGCTTTTATTTTTCAAAATTGATTCGTGATACCCTATGGTTTCATTTTCTTTAATAGCTTTGCCCGGTTTTGTAAAAGGAAAGAAAGTTTCAAGAAGGCGACTAAGAGGCGAATTGTCCGATGAACTGTCTGAATTTGAATCGTTGGAATTTTCTAAAAGACGAGTAAGAGGCACATTGTCGGATAAACTGTCTGAATTTGAGTCACTTTCGTTTTCACATGCTAACACAGTTCCGTAATACCACTTTTTCTTGTACATCATTTTAATTTTACTGCCTCGTTTAAAGTATTTTTGATTGTCATCTGAAAGTTCATTAGAATTTACAACGTTTTTTGTTTTGTCGTCAAAACACTAATACATCCATACTGATTTTAGTTCTTTTTATTCTGAAAAAAAGAATGAAACATAAGGTGGCAAAAATTCTCAATTTTTTGATTTTAGGATTATGTCACACATACACACTTGTAATACTAAAAACGTAGCGATAATGATGCTATTTTTTCAAAAATAGTTTTTTTAACTTACCATACGATTTTTGCACTGTTAAACAATTATTTTATATATTCTGATGAAAAAAACGAAGATTGAACATACACTTAACAGTTGTAAACAAGTGACTGGAATGATCAATCGGCTAAGTAGGGGCCTTTAGCACACAATTGTAGTTATTGCAATGGGCGTATTGGATGACTTTAACTTAAATGATTGCACACTAAAGGGCGTATCTTAAGATACGCCTTCTTAAATACAAATCAAGAAAAAAATACTGCAAACAGAAAGGCGCATCTTAAATACGCCTTTTTGTTAGCAAATTAATTCTGCAACCTATTGTTACGCCTAAATAATTTTTTTCAATAACTTTTAAACTAAAAGGAATTAAGGTAAGCCCATTAGACAGCCGCTAGAAATGTCTTGGACAATCAGTTTGGTGGACGTAACTCAAAAACACAAAATTTTGAGATACGCCCCTATGTATGCAAGGCGACGATATATCTGCGAAAAGTGCCAAAACAAGTCAAGGTATCTATTAAGGGGGAACTTTTTATGAAAAATTGGAAGGTGCTCCTTTAACCTCCAGGGCCACCACCTCAAAAATCCTTAATGAGAAGGGGGTCGAGAAATGCATTATTTTAAAGCTCCTAAGAAGTACTTTATAAACCTACCTATTATATAAAGTCAATATCTTTAGCTACTACAAAATGGCGGTACTTTAAAAACTACCCAAATACCTGATTGGGATGGCCGTATTTCCGAAACTAATAAAGTTAGATAAACCTTATGTGGTACTTTTTTAAGGCTCTTTTAAAGGTATTTTTATTGGTAATATAATATACTATAATATACAGGGTGCTTCATTAATTAATCTACTTAGAAGACCGGAAAAGCCCATTCTCAAGATTTTTTTCTTAAAAGCCCTTTTAATTTAATATTTTGAAATTTGGTACATATATTCTGTATACCTTATCTTAACATATTTAATTTGTCAAAGAAATAAACAAAACATTTTTTTTTGTCAAAACTGTATTTCTTCATACACAAATATGATTTTGGGTCCCAAATTTGAGCCTTAAATTATTTATTAAAAAACAAATATTTATCTGTAAAGAAAAACTTTCAATTAATTGCTAAAAAATATATCAAAATTTGAAAGCGATTTTTTCAGTACTTTTCGAGAAATCGTGGTCACCGTCTTCGAGAAAACTGTTTTGAGAAAAACGCGTTTAAAGCTCTAAGAGACTTATATACTTTATTTATAGCCTAAGAGACTTATACACTTAGTCGATTTTTTTTAAATACGGGCATCACTTCGCCAGTATTTGATGGATTAATTTTAACTTTTTAAAAATATACTTAAACACGTGTGCACTCCAAATATGTTTAAAAAAGAAAACGATATTTTTTCATAATCGCAAGTGGATGAAACCCCTTAAAAATATATACTTTTTGTCCTACTCTGTATAATATTACTAGTATCAGTATTAAAAAGAACATAGCTTTAAAATTTTACATTAAGTACATCTAACTTATTAGTTTCGGAAATACAGTTTGCGTTTTTTAAAACTTACAAGGGCTATATTTTCCAAACCAAGGCAAAGATCAAAAAAAAAAAAAAACGTTTTTATTAAACCCGGGGGAATATAAATGATGTATTTTTCATAACACCTCACTCAACCCCTTGAGCTACACCCTCAGTCACCTTAAAATGTTAAATAGCAACACCCTTATGTGGCACCTCTTTGGAAAGCTTATAAAAATGCTTTTCGTTGGTCATAAAGAGTTGGGGTAAAATCAAATACTACCCTTAAATTTTAGAAAAATCATACCTAATTATTATTAAAGAATAGTAAAAAATGCTCAATTAAATGAATAAAAATGTATTGAAATTTAATTATAAATTAAAATAATACTCCCTAACCCGCCCCCATAAAATGTTTTGGTTAGTTCTCTTTCTGATTTTTGTCAAGGAAAAAAGTAATAGCAAATGGTCTTTGTTGTTTAGCGCTTGTGCAACAGAACTAACCAGAACTTTTTATTAGGGCGGGTTAGCTCTACAGGGAGTGTTTTTTAAGTTTATTATTAGTTTTTAATTAATTTGACATTAATTTATTGAAACATTTTTTGGTATTTTTTATGAAAAATAAAGTATGATTTTTTTTTAATTAAAGGGTAGTATTTGATTTTATCCCAACTTTTTAATTTTTTATGGTCAACGAAAATAATTTTTCATATACTTTCCAGAGAGGTGCCACATAAGCGATGTTGCCATTTAAGACTTTAAAGTGACCGGGGTGCAGCGAAAAATGCGTCATTTATATTCCACATGTAACGGTATTTTTATATTTTTTATTACTTGCCATGGTTTAAAAAATAAAGCCATTGTAAGTTTTAAATAACGCACCCTGTATGGCTATCCCAATCAGGTATTTGGGTAATTTTTAGAGTAGCGCCATTTTGTAGTGGGTAAATATATTAACTTTATAATATAGGGTATAAAGTGCTGCTTAAAAGGTTTAAAATTATGTACACGTGAGCCCCACCCCCTTCTCATTAAATAATTTTAGGGTGCCCTGGTGGGGCTGAAGGGACGCAGTTCATTTTTCAACGTTTTCCCTCAATAAATATCTGTAGGTGTTTCAGGCGATTTTCTCAAATGTGTCTCTTTTTGAAAATAACTTACTTGCATGTCTCATTTTTTAGATAAAACAAAAAATGGTAGGGGAGGCCAAGAGGGGGACTTCGGGATTTACTACAGCGCGGCAGAATAATATACCAAAGGATACCTTGTATCCGGTAAAGTACCATCAAGTATGGGCCCCGTATTTATGGCCGAGCGTAAAAACAAAGATATCTCCATCAGAAATTTACGAGCGCGTCAGATTAAAATAAGGCGAGTTAATTACATGCTAAACAGTGTAAATAAAAAAAAACGAAAAATAAATAATCTAATACAATGCGAACAGGGTTGGCAAAAACGGCTCTTTGTGTAGTGGTGGCTGGATTTATGGCTTTTTGTAATAGCTTTTTGGGGTTTTTGGTGGTTTTTTGTGTTTTTGAAGGATTTTTGTGTGTCCTTACCTTAAATTTTAATATTAAATCGGCAATTTAGCAAATTGGTGGCAGACAAAAAAATGTCTTTTGGAATGATCTACTGATTTCATACAAAATTACCTGCTGTTCCGAATAAAAGACACTGAACTGTATTCTAAAATCATTGTTTGAAACTTCTGTATTAAACAGTATTCCAGCATATAGTAAGTGGTGGCAAACTGTCACATCTAAATTTAATTATTTAATAAAAAAAGTTAATAATTTTATTAAAATGATAGATTTTTTTTCATATTCATAGTTGTCCTGTAACATTTGCTTTTTATAGACAATATTTAATACTTATAGGTTTGTCTGGAATGACTTAAAAAACAGGCTTCATCCAGAAAATGATCCCCAACTTATAAAATTATTGTGAATTATCATTATTTATGTTATTTCAGTATTCTAGAATAAGTAGGTACTGTTTTATTTTTATTTTTAAAATATATTATGTATTTCCGTTAAAAATAGTTTGTTTACTGGACTTTTGTATGGATTTTTGTTTGGTGGCTTTTTGTTTAAAATTATAGTGGTTTTTCCCACAAAAAGTCAGTAGGCTTTTTAGGTGACTTTTTTATTTTGCCCACCCTGGATGCGAACGATTTTCCCCACCGATACGAAGGTATACATTAGGTAAGTATATAACATTTTTTTTTCATATCATCTAAGCTTCGCAACACAATGGACCAGGTAAATAAAGTTAAGCAAATGCTAAAACTACAGTGTTTACTTTATTTGTTTTAGGCTATTTTGTGTGTTTTATCCTTTATTATTTTAAGTAAAAGCATTTGCTTAGCTTTATTCACCTGGCCAATAGGTCTCTACTGACACTCGAGTAAATCCCCATTCAGCATCATGAGCTCACCTACTAAAATTAAAATTCTATACAGTGTGTCCAAGATAAGGATCCTAAGCATGGGAATCTTAGTACCTATTGGAGATACAGCTTAGGTTAAATTAGGAAAAAGTTGTGTTTTTTAAAGCTTATTTACATGCCGTTTAAAAACTTGAAAAAATTTCATGGCCTGCTGAGATATTAGGCAAAAACCAAAATTTGACTTTATCGATTTTATTTTTTTCTGACTTTATTTGAAGAGATATAAAAAAACTAATAACACTTTTCATTGGCACTTTTTAGCTACTACATGATGGTATTTTTCGATTTTATACCCGACGTTTCGTTTTCAAGAAACCATTATCAACTTTATTTTTTATATGGCTCGAAAAAAAGTACCAGGTCCATGTATTTACCATAATTCATTAATTGCAGAAATGATACCTTCATTTATTTTTGCAGCGCAAAATGTATCAAGTAAGCATGTCAGACTTATCTTCATGGCTATAATAACCATCCTGCATATTCGACCGTAATAATACAATAAGATATTAGCTATTCACCAATAAACAATAATAAAGACAACAGTAACAATAAGAACAATTGCTCTAAAAACAACAACTCGACAAACAGGGTAATAACGACAAATACTACTCTATAATGATATTAAATTATGTAACAGATACGGTAACAGGTATTAACGTCCAAGCATTTGTTTGCAAGGCCTACTTAAAAATAACTTAAAAAAATAGGAAAAATGCAATTTTGCTTTTTACTAAAAATTAAAATATGACATGTGATACATCGTTAAATTTGTAATAAAAAATGGAGTCAGATACAGGGTGTACTTTTTTCGAGCCATATAAGAAAATAAAGTTGATGATGGTTTCGTGAAAACGAAACGTCGGTATAAAATATAAAAATACCATCATGTAGTAGCTACCAAGTGTCCATGAAAAAGTGTTATTAGTTTTTTATATATCTTCAAATAAAGTAAAAAAAAATAAAATCGATAAAGTCAAATTTTGGTTTTTGCCATGTAAATAAGCTTTAAAAAACAGAACTTTTTCCTAATTTAACCTAAGCTGTATCTCCAATAGGTACTGAGATTCCCATGCTTAGGATCCTTATCTTGGACACACTCTATAGCTACTTGTGTTTTTTTCCTTTCTTGCATGCCATGTATTTACGCTGCCGGAGGTAAATAATATGTAACTACCATGGATATGATATTTAGTATAATGTCATAATAAAACTGTCATTTTTTTGTAACTTTTTGGTCCCGTATTCTAAATTCTCGTTTTCTTTCCAAATTCTCAGTTAAAAAATAAAAAAATGGCCTTTGTGTGTCCTACAAAAGAAGAATCTGAAAACATAACAAAAATAGCATCAAAATTAAGGAAGCGCTGCAAGATGTTGAAAACAAGTTAACAATTGGGGTAAAACCCATATGTGTTCCTTGTTGTGTTCCGTTATGTGATATTCCCTGTTTAGAAACAAAAAATGATACACAGAAGAAAGAACTTCAAAACAACGGTTATTCGTTTGATCCCCCACAGATCATGGTAAGAAAATAATTCATAAATATTTTAAGGCATTTATAAGTATTTAACAACATTTCAAGGCAATAGTCGACTAGGGACAGTTGAATTTGCAAAAAAAGGTTTTTATTTAAAAAGACATACTTTAACTAGTAAATTTAAATTTTAAAAAACTGCGGGTAATAGAATATTTTCAGATTTATTTTATTTTAAAATCAGTTAAAATCAACGTTTTTGTAACATCTAATTATTGAAACTCGTTAATATCTTGGACTTTTTGTAACGGGGTTGTCAGATTCTGCGAATATTCTTAGAATTAATCTAAATTTTGAGTCACTTAAAAAATTCAAATTTTTCGTCACACTCTTTGATTGCATCCAAATTACAGGTAATATTTTTAGAATTAGAAATATATGGCAACGTTGCTATATGCCCAATACTTACCAGAACCAACCTTATTTTCATTATATTGGCACCTGATTTAAAAAATCCTGCGAGAATACAGCAACATTAATTAAAATCTGGCCAATACCGTTTCATTATGTACGATACAGGTCAGAAATTGCGTTTTTTGACGAGAATTTAAGCAGATTCCTACCGGAGGGTTCTAACCGAGTGGTTTTATACCCCAAGTGAAAAGGCGCTAACTTTTAATATTAACCTATGGTTTACCCATAACTCGCATGTGCGTGTGTGTGTGTTTAATTTCACTAAAGCTATTTTTTCCGATCCGTACCGTCCGCCCGATGCCGACGTATGTGCGCGTACCTTTAATAGCCTAAAAGTTATGTCGCCCTGTAGTTTTGATCCACATAATTTAATATTGTGTTTTTTATATTAGGCCTTCGACAAATATCAACTTTAAATTTGTGAATAGGAATCGGTGAAAAATAAGCTGTAGTGGTGGTTTAACCCTCAAAACTACCACCTGAATACGTCACTGGTTGGAATTTTCATCGTACGTCAAATTTGGCGCATTTTGTAACAAAAATGTTATAAGCGCCCTTCTTAACTCAGGGCTCCATTATAAAAATATTTACTTTTATTTTGTCTTCCGAAAGATTCTAAACATATTTTAATAGTAATTTGTACAGGGTGTAATATAATTGATGATTAAACGTCTTAACTTTTGAGATACAGGGTGTTAAAATTTTCAAAAACCAAAAATTTCACTTATTTTAGTAAAACTGTTTTACTGGATATAAACCTTATTTAAGTAAGTATTTATCATTTTTGCTACATAAATGCTAAGTAAAAATTATAAAACCTAATTTTTAAAAGAAAATGATTTCGCGATGTTTCTTTTATGGTCTAAAAGTATACAATTACGTGAATTTTTTTTCTGTTAAACTAAACAAGATACGGAAAAAATAAGAGACATAAACGCAGTATTTTTATTTGCTTAATATAATGAAAAAAACAAAAATTTTACACACATATACACAGTCAGTGGTGTACCGTTTTTTGTTGGAAATATTCCTTCAGTTGCTTCAAGACGCCACTGGACTTATAAAATGTTTTTAAGTTAGTGATAAATTATTTAATTTTAACACTCTGTATCTCAAAAGTTAAAAGGTTTAGGACAATATGTTTATATATAACTTTTCCTCCTAAAATAAGTTAAAGAATCATACCTTATATTGTTAGCCATCACAAAACCCTGTATTTGTATTAATGTTGACAGAAAATTCAAAGTCAAACTGCACTGTGTGTACATTAACTGTTTTTTTAATATTTGTAAAACAAATTTTGTTTTTAATCACAAAAGGAACAAAAACATATTTATTACCTAAAAACGAAACAACTTAAAACTTAATATAACGTACCCGTTTTTCGGTCTATGGACAATATTTGACAACCACATTAGGTCGCTATTTTATGCCTTAGGAGTTATTTTTTATTCCTTCAACTTCCTCCGCTGCCAAGTACGCCTTTAAATAAAAAACAATGTTGATGTTTTAGGTTTGCTATAGGCAACCGCCTAGAAAAACGAAAAGAGTAAACAGCAAAATAATAAGGATGAAGAAGGTGTTATTAGATTACACCAGTCTAAGTCAAGAGAACTAAGGGCAAGTATCCTTTATACAGGATGTCTATGTGAGAGACGCGATGGACTACAGGTGATATCACATAACAAGTGTGGAAACTAACCAATTTCACACGAGTACAGCGGCGTGGGGCTAGGTGGGGCAGTGCCCCAGGGCCCCCGAGTATAGGGGGCCCCTTGGGGTTGAAAAGGGGCCCTGGGGTAAATACAAAAGAATTGGGAATAAAGGGAAAGACCTTTTTTGTTGCTCTTTAATTTTTAGGGGACCCAATTTATTTTTTTGCCCCATGGCTTTTGCTGACCTAGCTACGGCACTGCACAAGTGGGAATATTGCTGCATGAGGCGTTAGCCGAGTGCGACAAATTCATGAGTGTAAGAAAGTCATTTTCACACAAGTAATGTACATATTGTACACTATTTTTCCTTCACAGAAAAAATAAGAAAACAATTGAAAACCTTGCAACACTAGGGTGATATACACTTTTTCTTACTGCCGTATATATTATAGATACTGTTTGACAATATTTCTGTATCGAAAATCAATTACCTAGTAGCTTTGTATAACTTTATTATTTTAGAATTTAAAAAGGTCCTTACTTTAAAAAAATTGCACGGTTTTTTCAATGTAATTCCAAATAATTAACAGCCCGATTACTCCAATTTTTATTTTAAATAACAATATGACAGCAATGACAGCTGTTTTTTGTTCTGGCTGGCGAAAGGCATGTATAAAATCTTTTAAGCGGTGTCCCTCACTTGGTAACATGTTACAGAAAATTGTTGCTAATATATGATAAAAAAAACAAATAACTGTTGCTTTTTAATAAATATTAGAAACATGTTGGATAACATTGTTGATAACAGTGTTAAGTAGCAGGTGTGAACGCGGTTTGCTACTCAACACTGTTACCAGCAATGTTATCTAACATGTTTTTAAAGCCGTGTCCTCCCTTAGTAACATGTTACAAAAACTTGTTGCTGATACATGTTGAAAAAATAAATTACTTGTAGCCTTTTTTATTTTATTTTAAAAATGGTAAAAAACGTATTTTATGGGCAAATTAAGGGTGTTAGTTAGAGTTCATACAATAGCAAGTTAGCAATAAAAAAATCTAAAGCTTTTTACAAAATTTCCGTTAAATGAAAGGAGATGCGTCTAAGTAGTAGACTGTAACTGCTTGTTTCAGTAATGTAGGTTGTTAATTTGGTTTGTATTACATAACATCATTATTAGAAGTTTGTTTTATCTGATAAAAGGGCTCAACTTAAGATGGGTTCTACGTTGGTGCACATTTTTAAATGAAAAATAAAAAGTTTTGACCTTATTACACCCTTAAAATTTTCGTAATAAATTTTGAAATACTCTTTTTGTACCTACTTTGAACTATACCGTCATTTACGTTTTTAATATACTAGGTAGGTATGTACTTATGTACTTACAACAACTGATTTAATAAACCTAATGAAAATTAAATGTTATATTTGTTATACACACTATTTTTGCTTGAAAAAAAAAATAGGATTTACGAAGAGATAATATTAATATTGTATACAGGGTTCGCAAAAATTTAGAAAAACATTATTTTTCTTCACTAGTAAATTACTGCCATGGACAATCTGTACAATACTTGTTATTTTTAAACACATATTAGTCTAGGATCCGAATAGGAGGCGACTTGCACCTATCTGTTTACTAGATAAAAACTATTTTATATTAAATTTTGTATTTAAAAGAAGGGTTGCCTAAAAAATTATGGCCAAGGCTATACAGAGTGCCCGCTAATTAATGGTACACAGAACAACTACAGATTCCTTATGTCAAAATATTAAGATTTAACCAAACATACCCATATACAAAAGTTGATAATAGTGAAGATACAGGGTGTCGAAGTGAATTTTTTTCCATATAAAATTTGAAAAAATGTTTTTGAATATTTTATTAAAACTTAGTATCTAGAGGTTTTTTGACATGAGCTATTCTATATTCTATTTATATATATATTCTATTATATTTTTATGTGTAAACCAGGAATCTGGCTACACTATTTAAATTTATCTAAAACCAACTTTTTGTGCTACTCTGTATGTATGATCTAAGTAAACCAGTAAACTTCCCTATGCTTTCTGCACAAAATTGGCATACCTCGTAAGAATGGCTCCGAGCAACCATTTTTAAGATATTTTCATTTAAGTGGTTTAGTGCAACCAAAAAGTATATGGAAAAATACAATAAATTATTCGTTTCGCATGAGACGGCTGTAGGTATAAGGACTAATACACTGTTTTTAAAAAGCATTTTTTGGTTGCCCAATCACTTAAATTCAAATATCTTGAAAACGGGTGTATAGCCATTCTGACAAGATATACCTTTTTTGTGTAGGAACCATAGGGGAGTTTACTGGTTTCCTTAGATTTTATATACAGAGTAGCACAAAATAGTAAGAAAGTTTTAGAAAAATTTAAATAGTGTAGGCAGCCCTCTGATGACATAAAAATTAATACCAGATCTGAAGAATTTATGTAAAAACCCCTAGATACCGAGTTTTATGTAAAAATTCAAAATGTATCAAAAATCGGGGATAATTACACAATTGCATCAAAATTATCGATAATTTTGCTTGAAAGCCTATTGCCTAAAAACTACTAGAGTTAATTTTCATATTTTGGCGAAAGAGCCGAAGGAGGAGGACTCTTTTGGCCAAAATGTAAAAATGAACGAGAGTAGTTTTTAAAAGTAGTTTATAAAAGAAAAAACATGACAGTGCAATTTTCTATTTCTTCTATGCAATAATCGCTGTAATTTAGCGATAATTGTCGAGTCGACAAATAGGTGAGTGTAATTTATGACATACATTTAAAATATTATTTCCCTTTGAAACCTTGTATCTTCCCTATTATCAACTTTTGGATATAGGTATGTTAGGTTATATCTTAATATTTTTACAGAATGTACCAAAAAATTGTATCTATACTTCGGCCACTATAAATTGATAATGAATACCTAGTAAGTAACTTCGGTTACTGTAATTTTGAACCAATTAAATACATTTTTTAATATGGTTACTAAGGTTACTGACTTTTTAAACCAATAAAATACATGTTTTCTTTAGGTGTTTTCTCAATTTATAGTGAACAGAGTATAATAATTTTTCTAAATTTTAAACTTTAAAAAATTTCCCACAGATCTATTTACAAAATTTAAAAAAAATAGTGATATACTAGTATTGTCATATAGAGTAAAAAAAAAGACCAATATTCGGGGTGTGTCAAAAATTTTAAGGCCTTTTTAAATTTAAATATAGCCTTGACCATAATTTGTAAGCAATACTGTAGTAATACCTTTGTTTAAAAATTATATTCAATATAAAATAGTTTTTATTCGGTAAACAGATGAGTGCAGGTTACTTCCCATTCAGATTCTAGACTATATTCAATTATGATTAAAAATTATTAAATACTGATATTTAAAAAAACAGGAAATATTCGTACAATGTAGATTGTCCCTCAAAAGAGAATAAAACGATAAATCGTTTTGTAAACAAGCAACATTTTACAGTTATCGTTTAAGAAAAAGTTTTATTTTTGAAATTATTGAAATTTTTTTTGGGCAATTACCTTTGCTAATCGAGTAACAAAAATATCAATTATACCCTCCGGCTCATGGGTGTCCGTTGGGAAGATAATATTTAATTTAAAATAAATTTAAATATTAAAAATGAGGTTAGTAGGCTCGATATCCAAAAAATTATTTAAAAAGGGTGTTTAGAATTTAATTTTAGTCCGTATTAAATTTAAAATAATTATTAAAAATTAAAAAACACATTTTTTCTCAAAATTCAAGTCAATTTACGAATCCTATTTTTTTCTTATTTATAAATTTTATAATATAAAGTGACAAATTAATTTAATATATGTATCATAATTTGCGTTTTTTATTTTTACAGCTAAAACGAGAAAGTTAAAAAAATAGATTTGGCAACTACGCTAAATGTGTACACCTGTTTGTTCTAAGAGCTGTATTACTATTTTATAGGGCTGGCAACCGATACCGGTTTTTCGGTTAACCGGTTAACCGGTTTTCGGTTAACCGCGGTTATGGCCAAAACCGAAAACCGGTATTCGAAAACCGGTTTCGAATACCGGTTAACCGGTATTTGAAAACCGGTTTTCGAATATCGGTTAACCGGTTTTAAAAAGCGGTTTTCAAATACCGGTTTTTCGGATAATCGGTTTTCGAATACCGGTTTTTTGGATAATCGTAATCGGTCCAAAATCGAAAAGCGGTTCTTCTTTTAAGGGGGCGGCAGACGTTGTTTAGGGGGCGGCAAAATTTTATTTAGTAGGTAGAATTGAAAGAAATGAAAGTGAGGACCTTTTTTTTGGTCTTCAAAATTATTTCAAGAATAAAAGAAAAAAAAAAGAAAATAAAATAATAGATTTCGGTGTATCGGTTTTGAAAACCGTTTTCGGTTTTTCGGTTTTAAAACCGGTTTTTAATACCGGTTTTTTTATAATCGGTTAACCGGTTTTAACCGAAACCGTTTTTTTAAACCGGTTAACCGGTTTTGCTTTTTTCCGGTTTTTGCCAGCCCTACTATTTTACAATCAAAATGTAGTTAGCCAGGACAGAAAAGACTATTTTTATTAAATAATATTAAACATCAACAGTTTTGTAAAGCAGTTCTTTTCTTATATTTAAATTAAAGTTGACTCACGCAACCAATAATTTAAACTCTTACTAATACACAAATTACATTGCAGATTTTTTACCAAATTTATTTGCAACATAAGTTGGCTTTAAAACAAATAAAAAACACATTAATGAAATGTGTTTAGATTTTTAAATTACAATATAGCTCTTATTAAAAGCAGGTGTAGGTACATAGTTAGAATACTTGCCAAATTTCATATTTAAATTTTCTTGTTTTAAATGTGAAAAAAATTATACAAAAATTAGGATTAATTAAATAAGTTTGTCACCTTATAGTTGAAAAACTTATTTAAATAAAATAGTATTCGTAAATTGACCAAATTTGTTTTAAGAAAAAAATCATTTTTATGTAAATATTTATTTTGAATTTTGCAACTCCGTATAAAAGTAAATTTTAAACACTTTTTTTAAATAACTTTTTTGGATATCTAGCCAACTAACCCCACTTTTTAATACTTTCATCTAATTTTTATTAAATATTTCCCGAACGAACGCCCATGAGCCGGACGTCATTATTGATTTTTGGATACTCGATTAGCAGATTTCTTTATATGAGGCGGTCACTGTACCTTTAAAACACAAAAACATCTATTTTATGCAAATTTCCAAAGTACTAATTAAAAACTGCTTATGTTTATTTAAAATGCTAACAATATTTTTAATAAAAAAGCACGTTGAACTTATGAATAAACATATTTTTAGGATGATTGTCCACGAACTGGTTGTCACGGTTCACCAGAGTGTTTAACGAAGCCACCCACATGTGGACCAAGTGAATTTTGCGATGGTAAACATCTAGGAAAGAAAAATAAATACAATTACGCAAATAGTGTTAACGGAAATGGTAAAAATGGTGATGGCGAAAATAATAACGGAGTTACAAAAACTCGGCTAGATACAAATGTTTTGCTGCTACTGTCGATACACCTGTTGTTTGTTGTTCTCCATGTCCCCCTTGTCAGCAGTCTGTATAATTCCTTTATTTTTTAAACTTAAGTTTTAATGTGTGAATGTTACCTTTTAAGCGAACAACTGTTATTTTTCTAATATCATACAAAGTATAAAATAAAATGTTACTGGCACAAATAGATTTGTATTTTTTGATTCATTATTTGTATCCAGCTAGTTTGAACAAAAATGCACCTTTCTATGAGCTTTAAAAAGTCGTCTTTTATGTCTATATATTAGTTTAAATAATTTACTTTATATTTGAACAACAATAAACACTTAAAAAAGTATACCGAATTCAAGCAATAAATAAAACTCACGGAAAAGTAAAAATAATAAATAAAATAAAAATGACAGGTAATAACAAATGATATAGAAGTATAAAAAGCTTTTCCTTATTTAGTTATTAACATTTAGTAATATGTTATTACCTGACTTCATTTTCTTTTATATTATTTTTAACACTAGTAAGTTTTATTAATTTTTTGAAGTCGGTTTAATAAAAAAACGAGTTTTTTTTCAGTTCTTAGTTTATTTTTTGGTTTCTAATTTATTATTTTTTCTAATCGGTAAACACACTAAAAACACTATACATCTTTCAAAGACTTCAGTAAAAAGCACAGGGGCGTGTTGAAACATTACAGACGGTCATGCAAAACTGATCACATTGGGGGTCATGGTTAGTTCTGGTTTGTTAAATCTTTTTTATTTCTTATTAAAGCAAATTAAAAAAAAAGATTTAACTAACCAGAACTAACGTTGACCCCCTAATGTCAATCAATTAAATTACATGTCCCTGTGCTTTTTACTGCAGTCATCAATCCGGTTAAAAGAATAAATTTTACCCCAGGGCTGTTGATTCTGAATGCACCTCTGATGTTAAAGTATATACCAGCTAGAGGCAGCTTTGCCGAGAAAAACAATAAGTACCTTTTTTTCTTGCGATTTTGACTTGATTTTTTATGGGACCACCGCGAAAGTGTTCTTTTTAAATGGAAAAATGATGTTTAAAAACGGTTCACAATTGACGGAGTCATCGCGTAACATACACAAAAAACATATGTACAGGCGAATTGATAACCTTCTTTTTGAAGTAGGTTAAAAATCATTACCTCTCTTATCTCTCACTTCCGCCACAGTGTGCAAAAAATTGAAAGGGAAGTGGGTAGCGCGAGTTTGTAAACAGGTCGCTCGTGTTTCTTTCAGTGGCACGGCATAAAAGTAGGTAGAATAGTACTTTTTAAAGAAGTGTAATTTGTTTTAATTAATCGAAATTTCTTATTATGGGTATTTTTAAATGACTGGGTATTTTTTAAAAAAATATTTTTCTCATTATAAATAGACCAATCAGACACCATCATCCTTTGAATACTTTTCCTTTTAGATAAATGATTAAATACTAATGCCATTTAATAGCGAATGAATTTATGTCATCCAGACTGGTTGTGTTAAAATTGGTATAAAACGTCAAATTTTACTATCACTTATAATCTCCCTAGGGCTTAAATTATTTCCGTAAATTTTTTTGAAGGTGCGAATTTTCTCTAAAAATTCGCGACCGAAAAAAATTTACGGAGATTAATTTAAGCTCGTGAGAGATTCGGTAAGAAAATTTTATACTAAAAATTATTTTTAAAAGAAAATGCAACTTTTGACAGACATTACTTTCTACTGGTTTATTTGTCAAGTTTGAAAGCCGTACCTGGTAAAATTTTATTTTTGATTAAAATAAAAAGAAAATGTTGCGCTTTGGCCAAGATAGTCAATAAATAACAAGCTATGGTAGATAATTTAATGGATAGAGAGATAGATAGATAGATAAAATGTTATTACCTTAAAAAGTACAATATGTACAGAGGATCGTCATAATACCAAGAAATCCAAGTCAACTGTATGGACACAATTTTTGACCTTTTGTGAAGGAAATACCAAATTAAAGAACAAACATCTGTAGTAGAGCTCGCTGTAATTTTGGAGGTTTGGGGATTTAACATGAAAAGGAAAAACTCAGAATTATAAGGAATTAGTTGTGAGGGCAGAGAATGATTTTTAAAAAATTTTAAATTCTGGTATTTTGGCATTTGCACGTGACAGCTGTTCAGCCAGGGAAATTATCACTTATTAATTTTGGCTAGCTTCTTAATTTGAAAAGTTTTTCAGGAAATAATCTAGTCGTATACCACACGACCTACAAATTAAAATCGAATAAACTATCTAAATATTTTTTCAAGATTGTGCTGGGCAAATTGTTTTATGGACAATAATTTAAAATCACCTGTGACCGCTTTGTGAACTTGTATATTTAATTTTTAACCACCCTAAATTGTTGTTAATTTAACCATTTTCCAAGCAAAATCTGGCTGAAAGTACATCGGATAGTTTAATCGATTACAATTTTTTTATTTTAAATTTAGTGTTTCATGAATACAAAATAACGATTGTTTCTGAATTTTACTGAGACCTTTCAGCACTATTCATTTTATTGTTTAATTAAAAATTAAGTCTTTGTTGACAGGACTTTTTTAAGTATTGGCTTTAACGCGTTAACATACCAGTTTCCTTCGATTATTAATGGAAACACCGTATGCCGTTGCTTTGTTTTTTGTAATTAATAAAACTAATATGAAAATGCTAAGATAATTTTTTTGTCAGCAACTACGTAAGAGAGTTGTACCAGAGTTTATCAACTACAAGAATAGTTAATGCACTCGACGACGCGGCTCCAAACAGGCCCCTTCTACCCCGCCTTTCCTCCGACAACTTACTGGCTAAAATAAAGCAAATCCTTTTCTATACTGTACAGTCTTTCGTTTTGCATGGTACACGGTGGCTCGACCTTTCTGGCACTGTTTGAAAGCCGCTTTTAAACGCGCCGCTAGCGAGTAAAATAACTATTCTTTTAGTTGATAAAATCTGGTTGTACAATTACAATTTACAAGATATTTTTTAAAAATGATTCTTCTGTTACCGAAATCTTTTATTAACATTGTTTTTTTGTTTTGTTGCCCATTTGTTCTATAAAAATAAAATGGTTTTTTGCCGATGTAATTTTTTCGACATAAGGGTAAAATGTAATTGCTATTTTGAAAGAGAAAGTTCGTGCTTTGCAATTCTTGCAACTTTGAAATCGAACAATTATGTAGCGTTATGATAAATAAATGTCATAGTGCACTAGGAAAGTTTAAAAAGCATACGTTAGAGGCGCTGTAATTTAAATCGCTCATAACTGTCTAAAACCTGTCGAATTCGACAGGCTTCAATTTAGTTACACATAGGTTACCTAAGGAAACTATCTCTTTCGCCCTTCGGGCTAAAGAGTTAAACTTTTCTTGCGTGACTTATATGTGATATAACTGACTTATCTAATAAATAACTATTTTATATTTTTCGTTGAAGAATTAACCCTTTAAGATTCTCGGTAAATTTAGTAGACTCCTGTATAAATACCATTTATATAGTTTAAAAAATACAAATAACTGTCTTTCTTCTTAAAAGATTTTTTATTTTAAATAACATAAAAGAATAAAAGTAAAAAAAGAAGTTATTAAAATCGGAACTGTTTCTGGGAACTTTCAACGATTGCCTGTTTTGCATTTTCACTGATTCGACTAATAAGCACCTGGAAAAACAATAAATGACCTAAGCAAAAAAAAATGTTTTTTAGATATTGGCACTTGAAATTTGTTAAAACCGTCCTTCTAAATATTTTTAATTGTCACACCTAAAGAAATTCACACT
Source organism: Listronotus bonariensis (assembly GCA_014170235.1). Taxonomy (NCBI): domain Eukaryota; kingdom Metazoa; phylum Arthropoda; class Insecta; order Coleoptera; family Curculionidae; genus Listronotus; species Listronotus bonariensis. The sequence goes on from JACEGR010000621.1 coordinate 173,239, forward strand.
TTGGATTTTTAACTTTTCTCTAAAAATCTACAGTGTTTACAAGGAAGAACTTAACTAAACTAACTTTTTATTCTTAATATTTCAAAAATAAATCTTTATATAAAATTTGCTTTATCTCAAATAGCAAAAGTTTGAAAAAGAATCGCCCTATATACAGAGTAGTGATGTAACGAATTTTAGAATTCTCACATTCGTGAATGTGAATTTTCATCTCCAATATTCGCTAATGCGAATGCGAATGTTGACTTTCAAATATAGCGCTCTCAAAAAAATTATATAAATTTTAGTTATTAGAAATTTATTTTTTAAATACTTTTATTTTATTTGAAATGATAACCTTTTGAAAATTGTATTTATAATCTGCTTCATATATACAAATCTTACAATATACATTTTAACTAGACTTATTAGACCTAGATATTTTTATTACCTAACTTGATTGAACCTCTCAACTTACTTTTTTACAATATATATTTATATTTAAAATAAGATTTTTCTTTATAAGAAAGAAAATTATATTTTTTGCCTATTTGAGATTTTGCCTAGATTTTAATTGAATTAACAAGAGCAAAAGAGGAAGTATTTATAATTAAGTTGACTGTTTCATATTAATTTGTTGTTTAAATTTTATTAGTAAATAAAAATTATAAATCCTTTTAGTTGTAATACCGTTACATATCCATCAAATCCATATATAATTGCCTTTTAGTTTGTCAAAAACATTCGCCAAACATTCGCATCGTTTCTTGCCAATGCGAATACAAATATCAAAAAATATGCGAATATTCGCGAATGAGAACATTCGTTATCATTAATGCAAAGTAATTCTAAATTATTTTATTTTATAGTAAAAATATCCCGATAACTATGGAAAACTTTGTGTTTGAAAGTGAACCATCGAATGGTATTGGTTCTTTATTTGCGTGAAATCCTTATAACCAATACGAAAGTGAGCATTAAAATAATATATTTAAGTCAGACCTCGTACGCTATTTTTGTAAATATGGGGTGTAATGAATCTTATAATACATTCTGGTTATATGCAAATTACAGGTTGGATATTTGGTTACATTACTTATGATAGTGAAAGTGATATTTATAACAATGTTGTTTATATTCTTGAAAAGAAACTATTTTGTATATGTAATAAGAAGGCATCTCACGTAAAACCACAGATAGACAAACGCTACGAGGACAGATTCCGCCTCTAATGGCGCAAAATTGACTTATCGAACGTCGGCGCTGCGCCACGCCGACCTGTCGCGTTAAATTCGGGCCTTACATAACCGCAACGAGCTCGTGGCCGTGCGTTCCTCTGGTAAAATGTAGGGAATGCGGTGCAAAAATTTTGAATTTAATCAAACTGCAGTAATATGAGTCAATTATTCCATGCTTTACATAACACCTGATCGTAATATAAACCTTCACAAATAGGGTGAGATAGTTTTAGGCGTTGGCCATACATAACCAAGATTATTAGACTATCTAGTCTAATGATCTTGGCACATAACCACCGTTGTACCGTTCTAATCAAATGCCGTAGGCTTAATATTACCGCACCGCGCCCGACCACATACCACACACACAAAATAACAATGTACTCATAAGTTTTACTTACATATTATTCACACGATGTAAGAATAAAATTAATTTTACCTTTTTAATACTTATTAAATCACTTTTTCTTGTATTTTTGTTTATAACAACTAACCCTAGCACTAACTCTTTATTTTTATACGTAATAAACTAAAATAAAAGATTACATATTGGCGCCCTCCAGCCATCCGATTCACGTATGATTTCATTGACTGAGCATGTCTTGAGGCATTACCGTTGAAATTATTTTTTTAACAAAACGCATCGAGACACGGTCATGCTACGGTGCGGGTTTTGTGGGGCATCGATGCGGTTATATGAGACTTTTACCTATACTACACTCAAAGTTTGGATTAAAAGAAACAGAGATAGGTAGACAAATCTGTATTAGCTTGACAAAAATGCTTTTTATATTTTTTTAGACATGAAAAGTACTTTTAAATTTTTCGATTTAATTTGCCCCACTTTCCTCTATTACCGTGAAATGGGGCTTGGTGCGATTGTGTGTGGCCCAACCTTAAAGTTTAGTTCATATACTTGTGAAATGCTTTGCAAATTACGAAACGTGTTCTAATTGACTTATTTCGACCGAAGCGACGCATTTAAGAATTAAATCACAAATATTAAATTTGCTTGCTACAGTAAAATGTTATTATTAAAAAATGGTAAAAAGTAAATTGAGGCCTTGAGAACCAGACCGGACTACCCCACATATTCAAAAAGTCTTTTACATGTATTTTTAATAAATGCCTAAAACCTATTAATCAAGTCCATATTAGACTAAGTAAGCTTATTTATTTTTTTGTTCGTTTATCGAAATTTGATTATTCCTTTTGCTAACGACCTGACAATAAAAAGAAGGGTATGGTGATAAAATAAAGTGCCTATTTGTTTAATTTGTCTATAATACAATAGAAATGTCAAACAAAAATCAATTTGTCGAAAAAGTTTTTGACTTTGTCATCAAATTGTTTTCCTCCAGATTAAACCTACCTTTACTTTATTTACAAATTATTTTTCAAAAATAAAACTGCATTATACAGGGTGTTTCCTAATTGCGGTAAGAAAATAAGGGCGTAATGCTGAGCTAATTCTATGAAAAAAGTTCATATAAATATAGGTCCGGATATGCTTTGTTTCTAGGATACAGAGTGTTAAACTTTGAAAAAATCAGTTATTTAAAGATACAGACTGTTCACAGATAGAATTAACAAGAGGACAAATGGACCAAAAATTTAATTAAAAAAAGTCATTTTTCATAAAAATTTTTGCTTGTTAAAAAAATGGGATTCACAAAGACAAAATGTTGATTTTTTATACAGAGTTTGCAAAAACTTAAATAACATAATTAGTAAACTACCTTTATTTTTAATTTTTAAGCAAAATATCATTTACAAAATTTATTCAGAATAGCATTTTAAATGACTTTATTAATGTTTCAAGGGTATCAAACAGTTTTATGAAACTGATTTTGAAGTTATCAAAAATTATTTATTAAAAAAACCTCACAATTTGCTTTTAAAACAACTACTTTCCCAAATTCTACACAACACAATTTTCCAATTGTAAACGAATGTGATCAAGGCGTTTTCGCCACATTGTGGAGCTCAATTAAATTTCGTATTATTGTTTTTATCGATTACAAACATTATTCTAAATCAATTTTCCCAATGAGATTTTGCTTAAAAATGAAAAATAAAGGTAGTTTACTCTTGGAGGAACATTATTTTTGGACTTTTTGAGAACCCGTATACAAAATCAACATTTTCTCTTCGTGAATCCTATTTTTTTACAAGCAAAAATTTTTATAAAGAATGACTTTTTTTAAATTTTTGGTCCATTTGTCCTCTTGTTAACCCCATTTGTGAACAGTCTGTATATTTAATATTCCGATTTAAATAAAATTTGGCTGTGGTGTTTGCTGTGATAAAAGGTTAATAAGGCTCTAACTTAATTTTAATTAGTTAGGGTTAGTACAGTGGCGGCGTGAGATGCATTTTAGTTAATATTATTCACAAAAAATGTACGCCACTGACTTTTTTGCAACTTTTATGTTTTGCTTAAATAAAACATTTAAAATACAACTTTTTATGTCTAAATATTTTACGTAGCTTACTTAGTTTTCCAGAAAGGAAACAAAATCCGGTAAATTGCATATTACTGAACCATACTAAAAACACTGTACAGTGCATTTTTATCTTTTAAAAATTAAGTTTTATATTCCTTTATTAGCAATTATGTAGCAATAATTACAAATACTACATTAAATAATGTTTATATCTAGTCTAACAAATTTTACTAAAAAAAAGTGTTTTCAAAATTTTAAGGTTTTTGAAAAGTTTAACAACCTGAACTTTAAAAAGAAAAAAATTGAGGACCCATGTTTATATGATATACAGGAAACACCCTGTATAACAACGGTGGTAACATAAGTTTCCATTATTATGTTGGTGCCAGACATAATTCATTCTAAAAGCAAAGACAGAGCCTGATTACAGATTTTTAGAAAAATAAGAAAAGAAATGCTAAAAAACGGATTACGTACTTAAAACAAATTCTCTTATATACTCTCTCTTCTGTCATAAAATTTGACGCGTGGCAAGAGGAACCAGAAACGCGTCAGGTTTAAAAATTGTTGCTGCAATGAGTCATTGATTACAAAAGGGTTTGGTTACATTACTTTAAGGAATTGCTTTTAGAATAAATTATGCCTGGCCCAACTATACCATAGTAGGTCTTTAAAGCGCTCTTTTGAGACCAACCGGACCGAGACGTTTGCGGACCTGAGCACTGCACAACTCTACGGCAGGGTGCCAGGAAAGAGGAAATTGCCTTTTACATAAAAAGAGCTACTAACAATACATCACTTACGACTGACGTGCCATTTACTATTATTGCTCAACACGATGCTGATGGTAAATTGTTTCATCATAAAGGTTAAGGCACAGCTATTTTAGCATTACCACTGTTAAACACTATAAGTAAATCAAAATATTTTTGTTTTTAAAAGATTAAAAATTAATTAACAATTTAAGTTTTAGATATGTAAGCAGTGAATTTTTATACATACTTAAAAATGAAAGCTATTTAATATGGGCTAAATTTAAATATTAAATCTAGTTAAACTAAAATACTAAAGGAAAATAAACCGTCTCTTAATTATGTTAACATTAAGATTGTCATAAACCAGAGACGGAGAAAAAACTTGCACATTTGTGTATAAGAAAAAAAAAATAAAAGTCCTCATATTTTTGTGACATGTGACTCTTTCTACAGAAATTATTTTTAAGATGTTTATATTCAACACAATTTTGTCAGTTTAGTAAAAGACCTATAACTATAAATAATTGTTCTTAATACTTTTTGTATTCTTTAAAACCAACAAACGAAATTTCTGACATTTTCTTTAGGAAAAGATTTTTAATTGACTCCATAGGATCAGATCAAATAATTCCTTTTCTTGTCTTAATATTGTATTTTCCGTTACAAATCAACATTTTTTAACATAGTTTTTAAACAAGGTCTACCTAATAAGTACTTGTGTTTAAAGTTTAAACTTTAAACAAGCAAGGCTTAAAAACCCTTTTATTATTATTTCTATATTATTGTAAATAAGATATGGTTTATTCTTTAAGTAAAACTTAATTTTTTAATTTCCTGCAAACATCATGAAAAAAATTATGAAACAATTCTATATGTGTCAGAAAGACAAATAATATAATAACACATAAATAATTACCTTTCACTGTAATAACTACCAATAGACAAATTTACTTATTTAATTCTGTTGGAACAACCTGTATATAGTGTATCCGACAAAGTTGTCTACATATGGAAAGCTTTTTTATTATTAATTTTATAAAAAAGGCATTTTATATAAAAAAAATTTGCAACTTAAAATTTTACTATGGGATATTTTTTTCAGTAGTAAACAAAGTAGGTTTATAAAAAATATGAATTTTGCTCAGAAAAGAAGTACCGTTATTTTTGACAATATCGAAAATTAACTTAAATAAAAAATGTCCGGGATTATACATAAATACCCTTTAAACATGCAAAATTGTCAATTTACAAAAAAAAATATGCGATAACAGTAACAATTAAAGTTTCTACATTAGTGCATACTTATTTTAAGGATATTATGTAAAGGAGCTTAAGCACTGTCAAAATAGCTAAGTCACACAAACGCTTGCTATCGCAGAAAAAAAGATTAAAAATTTTTTATTTTAAATAAACTAATTTGCATATTTAAAAGTTTTTTAATCCAAAACATCTTTTTTATAAACATTATCAAAAACAAAGGTTCTTTCTTCCTTCTGATAAATGGCTAAAAAAATATCTGACGGTGGCGTTTTGGGTTAAGACCACGCAGAAATTTTTATAAAGAATAACTTTTTTCGTAAAATAAATACTAAAAAGTTTTCCGCAAGGTGCCAACTTACGTTTTACAATATCGTGTGAACCTAAACCTAAGGGTTAAAAAACAGATGGTTAAAGTCGTAGCTAAAAAAAAATATATCAATTTTACGTAATGTCCCTACTTGACATGGGTAATGTATTGCTTTTATAAAATATGGTTCGTTTCTTGGGTAGTAGCAAAGACAATTATTGTAGTTAGTAAAACTATAATTGTCGTTGGTAGTAGTAAGTATAGTAAACCAAGGATTAATACGACATAAAAAATGGCTCTAAAAATTTATATTGAAAACTTAATACTATAAGGGTATTTCATTAAGAGTGGATAGGTAGCATATTTCAGAAAATAATAGTCGTCGGACATTAGGAAAAAAAATCCTATAAAGGAAATTGACTTTGAAAAAATTGCTGAAAACTATTACCACGGTATTGCTTTTGAAATTTTAATATTCTTTGATATATGACTTTTTTCGTAGGGCGTAAAATAAGGGCTGTAGAGAAGGTTGAAGTTTAACTGATTAAAATGCTTAAAATTTTGGTTTGCCTCAATAGGATTTATTAAACTTGGTTTTGTTTTAAAGGAGAACATTTGCTGATTATTAAAAACATTAACCCTAGTCATATTGTTTTTTGTTGCTTTCTCTTGATGGTGCTGTTTAACCAGTTTAGTTTTTTTTAAATTTTAAATATAATGCTATAGTTATTTAATTTAAGACAAAAGCCTTATTAAATTTGCAACAACAATTTAAACAATTGCATACTAATATCTTTATTAATTTAAAAGCTATTGCAAAAACAACGTAATTTTTATTAAATTCGTTGAAAACAATTAAATTTTTAAATTTTTGGGATCAAGCGTGCCATGACAAAACAAACATATTCCTAAACTTTATCTAAATTATTAAAATTTGCCATTGAAATATTAATACTGGTAATTATTATAATAATAGAATTACCAAAATAATCTTCGCATAAAAATTATTTGGAACACCAACAAGGGTCTTTACAAACGTTTTAAAAAAATTGTGTCATTTCGAACCTTTGACAATTTGATTTAAATTTTTATTATAGGACTTAGCTTTGGGCCGTGGTAAAAGACTAACAATTTAAAACAATAATAACATTTTTACAATATTGACATGAAATGGGTTTGCAGAACCTGGGCAGTTTCAAATATAAATAAATTAGAAAAAATCCTTGTTGGTCTCCCCGTTAGCTTTAATTTTGTTATTATTTCTGTTAATTCTGTTAGGTCGGTTATATTAATATTTATTAATATTAGTTTTATGGCTAGTTTTTATTATTATTATTGTTAAAATTTTAAGTAAGATAAAGTTTAAAACTATGTTTGTCTTGTCATAGCACGTTTAATCACAAAACTTTAAAATTTAATTGGTTTTTTCAACAAATTTACTAGGTAGTAGTAAGTTTAAATAACGTGCATGGTGGCACTACCGCGTTGTCTAAAAGGTGCTGTGAAATGCATGCTGCATGTTTCAGTGCTTGGATAACGTTGACGGAACAGGGTAAGAAATGGGTTAAACGTCTAATAACCCGGCACTCACGGTACATTGGTATTTAGGCATAAGCCTTCGTGAGATGTCACAAAGATAAAAAAACGTTTTGTTTTTGCAATATAACTTTTGAAAGAAATTGGAAACAGAATATTATGCAGTTTTAAAATTTATGTTGCAAATTTAATAAGGTATTTGTTTATAGTAAAATAACTCTAGCATTCCATTTAAAATTTAAAAAAAGGATACTGGTTAAACAGCGCCCTCTAGCTGGAGCAACAGAAGACAGTATGACTAAGGTTAATTTTTTTCTTAATCAGCAGAGGTTTCTCTTAAAAGCAAAACCAAGTTTGTTAAAGTCTGTCCTTATTTTACGCCATACAGAAATAAAAGATAAACCAAAAGAACGAAAAATTCTAATAACAATACCTTGGCAATATTGCTTATCAACCTTATTACTGGGTGATTAAAAAAAGTATATACTCGATTACAGCTATTACGCCCTGTTGCGGTATAGTTAGAAACATGAAAATAATTTTCAGCGGTTTCTTATAAACGATTTCCTTTAGAGGATTTTTTTCCACTCCTTCCACTATTCGTAAAAACTATTACCTTTTGCGCTTGTTACATAAATTATGTTAAAATTAATTTAATCAATACAAACCAAAATTGTAACTAACCTTGTATTTAATACTGATGGTAAATTAAATTGGAAATATCACAGTGTAAAATTTTTTACATATTCCGGCCTTTTATAAGATTAGCAGGTTCATTTCCCAGTGTCACTAGCGCGGAAGTTACGCTTTCCCACTAGAAATGTATCGATCCTCATCGCCGATCATGTTATTATTCCAGTTTCGGTTTTGGATCTGCCGGGATTTAAATTCAGGATTTGGAGTAATCCACCCCATGGGATGCGTAAATCCCTTTCAACTATCCAATCATTGCTTTTTGTTATTGTCTTTTATTTTATGTTCCCTTAGGTTGTTTTCCTTTCTTCGCAACATGTAGTTTTTGTATAGGTAGGAAGAAAGGGGTTTAATATGCATATAGGGCGTTTTTTAATAGAAGTATTTTTAGTGTCAAAGATGCCTATTTTATATTCAAAAAATTAATTAATTAATAATATGCTTAAATTACATCTTAATTACCATAGGAAAACGACAAAATAAAATACAATTTACACACTGTCCACGGATGGGATTTAGAAAAGAAGAAATGGATAAAAAAATTAATTTTTCAAAAAAGTCATATTGATAAAAAATTTTGCTACGAAAAAAATTTGATCTACGAAGAAAAAAATGTTAAATTTGTATACAGGGTACGCAAAAACTTACAAAAACATGATTTTCTCCTCTCTACCTTTATTTCTAATTTTTAAGCAAACTATTATTTAAATAATTTATTAATGTCACAGGGGTATCAAAAAGTTTCATGAAACTGATTTTCGAGTTATAAAAAATTAATTATTTTAAATTTTTAAAATAAAATGACCTTAAAAACTCATATAATTTGCTTTTCCAACACCTGCTTCCTCCAAATTCCTACACAATATAATTTTTCAGCTGTAAATAAATGTGATTGATCGTTTGCGCCAAAATACGGGGTTTCAAAAATCAAATTTTTTTATTATTAGTTTTTTTCGATTACAAACTTTATTCTAATTAAATTTTCTAAATGAGATTTTACATGAAAAGTAAAGATAATTTACTCTTGGAGAAACAACATGATTGTTTAGGTTTTGCGAATCCTGTATACAAAATCTACAATTTAAAGAAAAGATGTTTAGATTTAAAAATTAATTCCAAATATGCCGTTTTGTTTATTTCCACAAAAAAGCAATTTTTGATTTCTATTTTCTGCAATAATAGTAAAAATTTAGGTTTGTACATTAGTGCACTATATTTCATAATTGTAATATATAATATTTTTTTTTTTTGAAATGAACAAAATTGCAAATTTGAAATTAATTTTTAATTCTAAACTAACAATTTGTGATATTAGTAAAAATACAGGTAATTTACTTTTAAGGAAAAATTACATTTTTGGCCAACCCTCGTACACGACTGACATATCTGATGATTGCATTTTAGGTTTGGGACCATGCAGAACTTTTTATGAAAAATCGCATTTTTTCGTAAAATTAATACTAAAAAGGTTTTCATATGCCGCCAACTTACGTAGACACTCGTATATATTTTAAGAAAGCCCAAAGTGAGCCTCATAAATATAAAATTAGTTAATTTTTTCAAAAACGAAGAAAACAACTAATTACACCACAATATTCTACAGCAAAAAACTACACAATTAACCTATTTAAGGTGCTTTTATAACTTTAACAGAAAATGAGTTAAGGAAAGTTGAAAAAAATAGGTAAAAGCTAAAAATCACCATGCAGCTCCGAGATGGAATCGCAATAAATATGAACTATTTTCACTTCAGTTGCTTTCTTAAAAAAGTGATCAAAAGTCCTATACCGGATTTTTGATATTTCTTAAGGCTTCTGAGATACCTTGTAAAACCATCGAAAATGAAAAACTCTGTAGTTTATGCGCAATTCTATACAACATTATGTCCAATTTTATAACAAAATCTTGCCAAGAAAGGCAAGAAAATAGCTTTTAACAAGTGCAAAGTTGGTTTAAATAAAAAGGTTATTGCCTAATAAATTATGAAAACCAAAATACAGATTTGAAAAAGGTACTGTAAAATCTGAATGTGATAGACTTTATTTTTAATTAGCTGCAGCCTTATCTCTCTCCGTTTTACACTAAAGAACGAACAGGGAAAGGACTGTCCGAAACATGGTGTGAATATTTAAAAAAAAGACAGTGAAGGTCCGGACTTCTTCAGGTATCACATGTATTGTTAAATATCAGATAAGTGTTTACTCTCTTATTAATTTTGAAATTTTATGATCCATTTTTTTTTTGTTAAATTATTACAACTAGTTTTTATTTGTAAATAATGAAAAAATAATATTCAAAATATTCCCTATTTTTTCAAACAAAAAAAAAAAAAAACAATTGAAAAATTTAAGGCTAGATTAAACATTTTTGCAACTGCGTCAATTATTCTTTGTACCCCGTGAGTTAGTCAGAGTACCTGCCATCTCTTCGGCTAAAAAATGCTGTATCATCTACACAACAAAAGTCATTAAAGCTCCGTTTATTGTATAAACGTATTTTTGTTTCCATTTTTTATAAGTTTATACCTAAAAATAAAAGAAATGAATTTTTGTGACCGAATGCTGTCATCGTATAACCGTAATAAAGTAATTCATGTGAAAAGGCGATAAGGCCTTGGAAGGGGATCGATAGTCATGGTTTGCTACCAGACAAAACGATCGCTTCGTTAATCTCGTAACGTGTGTGATTTCCAACGTTTCCACAGTTTCTGGAACTGTTTTCGCCAGTTTGTAGAAAATTATTGGGGTGAAAGATATTTTAATATTATATATTTTTTACTTTCTTTTATGGAAGTGCAATAGAATAATTGTCCGACGAGTGTCATATTTATTTAAAATTCAATGTTTTGTCCATTTAGTAAGGGTTTCAAAATAAGGAAATTAAGTCTGCATTTGGTAGCCCTCTGTGCGAATACATATTTCAAATCATCTTTTGGTGCATTAATTTACCACAACAAAATATCTACACTTCGTAAACAGGATAATCGAAACCAAGTTTCTGCCTTGCCTCCATATTATTGTATTTTTAACTCTATTGAAATGATCTGGGCCGCTCCAAAAGTAAATTAAGAAAAAAAAATGAAATGCCAAATTAAGCAAATCTGTGCTCCATAATATACGATTAGTAATTGAGGAACTTGACAAAACCGAGATATGGAAAAATTATGTATCCCACGTCAAATTAAAAGAGCAGGAACTTAGACTATTCACAACAGACCAAACATTACTTGTTTTTCAATGCTAAAATGCCGTTTGGTTTGTTGCCATGATTAAAATACTAAACATGAAAAAACAAATGTGTGTGACAAAGAAAACAAATCAAAATAATTTGCCTTTGTTTACAAATACCTCTGTGTTGGCAACACTGTAAATAATATAATGACGAAGTGCATTTCGATTGCCAGAGGTGTGCCATTCTAAGGCAATAATAAAATAAGCAAAAATAACAACAAATAAAAATGTTTTATATAAACTTGTAAAAATTTTCTAAATAAGATTTGGGTATGTATAATTTTACGTTTTATAACGTGGATATAAAAAATATACCTCACATTCTCAAAAAAGACTTCATTTTGTTTATAAGAATGTGGGGTTACTGATTATTTATGACATAGACATTGATGATTGTCTTATGTATTTATTTTTTAAATAGAAACTTCTTTTAAAGCCCAATTGGTCATTTAGATGACGTAAAGAAACATGAGCGAAAATTGTCCCAGACATCGCCTAACCCTTTTATACTGAAAAATCCCCTTTTATATGTGTTTATTTTTTTATTTTAAATAAAAGAATAAACATTTAAAAAATAAATAAAATATAGAATAAAAACTGGATAGGTAGCTTAATTTAAAAGATTGTATTACTAAAAACGTATATTCCTGATTTTTTGGACGCCATTTTATTTTGCTTGTTAGTTAATGGCTTTTTTGTGCTTGCAATGTAAAATATGATGCCTATATATTATAATTTAAAACCAAGAAATTTTAGTTAGTAACTAATTAGACATGGTAAATTCCGAATATTTTAAATAATAAATTGAAAATCATGATCTTTTTATTTCAAATTATTATGGTATTAAAAGTATTCTAATCTATTAATCAAACAAAATAATATGCATTTCTTTAAAAAGACTTGATGTTTTACCAACCCTTACATTCGGTTGCGCATTCGCCATTCTACGCATACTTTACTTATAAATGAACTGACTGATTATGATAACACCCGATTTGCACTAGCTAGTTCGTGATTTATAAAGTCAAAGCACACTAGGCGCTCAGGTTTCGGTACGCTCAAGGACCGATCAAATATCTTACATGGTATTTAAACATCATTCAAGGTAATTCTTTTAAAATGCATGTAAATTATTTGATCGGTCCGTAAGAGTACCGAGACCTAAGCGCCTTGTGTGCTTTAACCTTTAGCGAACAAGCATTTATTTTTTTTTATTATTACTGGACACAAATATTCTTTACTTTCATTACATTTATAAGAAAATTATTTTAAAAATTGTTTATGCTCAGCAAATTTGCCATTTTCGATTTTGGGCAATATTTGTGATATGCACTTTGTTTTTGACTGAATTTAAGCATTTACAAAACAACACAAAGGTTATTTCGAGTAGACTAAAATCCAGTTACAAAGGTGCCACAAGCGTCACACAAATAAAGACGGCAATCAACTATCGCTGTCTAAACGCGTCGTTTACAACGTGTGCGAGCAACAAAAAGGAGAATAATTGAAAGTGAGACAGAACTGGTGATGCCGTGGCATCTTCTCAACTGGCGAGAACTTTACAATATAGCGATAAGCGAAAGATACCACTTTTAATACTAGTATAAATTTTTTTTCTTTAGAAGTTTCATTATTTAAAATTTTTTTAAGCTATGGATTTAAGGTAGGAAAAGCTTGATTTTCTTAAATTTAAGACTAAGACCAAAATAAGAAAGATAAGTAATTTTAAAATGTCTCTTATTGGCAATTTTTCATTTATTGCAAAAAGTAAAAAAACAACTTGTTATTGAAATAATATTATTTTTTAACAAAAAACTAACGATAATTATTTCATGAAGAGGTTTTTAGTAAATAAATAACACATAAATATAAATATACTTTTATTTTCTTTTCAGTAAACATAAGAAATACACGAATATACATGTTTCGTCACTTCAAAAGGTTCATAGACAACTAAAGCAAGAACAATGTGGGACAGATTCATTACCATGTTTATATGCTGGCATTCTTTGTCTAATGTCTTCCTGTTAGTGTACTACACGCCTTACACCGTCTTCTTTTTACGTATTGCCTATGAACCTTTTGAATTGGCTAAACGTGTATAAAAAATTTCAATATTTATATTGTCAAATAAATAAATCCTACAGTAAAAACTACATACTAAACATGTATAAAAACACAATCAAAATAACAAAAAAATCAACAGAATCTCCTATTTATATAGCATCCACTATATTAATATTTTTTCCACTAGCAACATTTATTTAATCAATAATTTAGTATATTTAGGTGAGTGTGCGTGTGTATGTATATAAATCAGGAATTAAAAAGATAGAATGAGGATTTTTTAAATAAACACTTATGTATTATATTTGTTTAAAGGCAGTTTTACAAATATTATTACATCATTTAATTTAAGATTTATTCTCATAAAAGAAAATTGTACTAATATCATAATTAGTCATTTGTAAATAAGTTATGTATATGAAATAATTTAAAACATATTATTATGTATCTTATAAAGAAATAAATACTAACAGACTACGCCAACAACGATGCGACGCCAATGAATTGCAAAACAAACATATGTTTACTTACTTGTGAAATGACACATTGGGGTTTAAAAGTCTATTTTTTGCATACTTGGCATTCACGAACCATATTGTCGGTAATATTTTCAATAATTTACACAAAAAACACTATAAGACACATGAAAAACTGAGAAAATCACCAAAACAACTATTTCTCACAAGGCAACGCTGCAAGTAATGGCGCATGAGAAGTGATAAAAATACTACGAGACTAGCCAATCCGAGCCCGCTTGGAGGCTATGGCCCGTAACAACGTTGTCGGGTTGTTTAGTCAATTTTCCGTGCTTTAAAACAAAAAGAAAAACCTGTAAATAATTAATTATAATGATACTTTAATATGAACATAATAATAACTATAGAATTCTGATATCAAAATCACCTTATAGTTTAGACGATATTCGTATATAGTATTACCAGTAAAAATTGTATTAACAAATAAATGCAAGCATGGCAAAAGCCAAGACTTTTAATATAAAATAGCAAAAGCGGCACTAGCGCTTGCCCTATGACTTAAGGAAAATTATCTTGAAAGCAAATAGTCCAGTCAAATCGGAGAAATCAACATTTTTATAATAGATATGTAAATTAATAATTAATTTAATATAACTGCTCTATTAAATTTTTATCCCTCCGCCCATGCCTAACAAAGAAGCCGCCTTTTGTCTGCGTGGAATTCGGTTTTTGCTATCTCAATTGTGATTGTATAAAGTAACATTGTCTACCAATCTAAAGAAAAGTTGCAAGCCCGGTAGCATTTTTCCGTTACCTTTATGGTTTGCGCTATATAGTGCGTAAATCGCATAGAAATTATTTAATTAAATCTGACATTGCGTTTCCTGTTAGGTTAGCGCACGTAAAAGATATGACTATAAACAAGCAAATGGCTGCAGCCCCGTGTGTATTGATTTTTAACGTAACGTAACCACAAATTTGATGGATTTTTTCTGGAATATAACGACATAATATGGTATTAAATGTATGATGGAAAATATTAAAAAAAAAAGATTTAACCAACCTCCGGTTTTCGGTGTTTTGTTACTTGATATTACTCGAATATTTTCTATCCAAGACAGAGTATGGGAAGGTCATGGTTAATTCTGGTTGGGTAAATCTTTTTTTATCGTTACCTCATTTTTTCGGGTCAAACAAAATAACGCCGGCGTGTTCGCTTACCCTAAGGCAACGCAATGTCAGATATTATTTCTATAACACAGAAATTGCTAAATCATGCAATTATTATGTAGCGCAAATCATATGGGGAACCGAAAAATGCAGCCCGGTACGGAACCGATATCGACAAACTATTCAGAAGCTGCAAAAAGACTTGGGTTAAGCTTACAAAAAACGATGGTCACATCAAATTTATACAAAAAGCCAGAGATAACTTAGTGCATTAGTTGAAAATAGAAGACAATGGAAGTCCAATAAAGTAGTATTATTGAAAACATAACATTGTCTACCATGTTGCAAGCCCGGTACGGACCCGGTATCAACGAACTATTCAGAAGCTACGAGAAGACTTGGATTAAGCGTACAAGAAAAGATGGTCACATCAAATTTCTGTAAAAGGCCAGATTTAACTAACAATAAGTGTATCAGTTCAAAATAAAAGACAATAGAAGTCCAGAAGAAGTATTATTGAACACATAACATTGTCTACCTTGTTGCAAGCCCGGTACGGGCCCGGTATCATCGAATTATTTAGAAGCTACGAGAAGACTTAATTAAGCGTACAAGAAAAGATGGTCACATCAAATTTCTGTAAGTTTTTTAGAAGTATTATTGAAAACATTACATTG
The DNA here is from genome assembly GCA_014170235.1 of Listronotus bonariensis. NCBI lineage: Eukaryota > Metazoa > Arthropoda > Insecta > Coleoptera > Curculionidae > Listronotus > Listronotus bonariensis. The sequence continues at coordinate 189,074 of JACEGR010000621.1, forward strand.
TCTACCCTAAATTGAAGATATGTTCTGTAGTTCGGCGGATTCATTCAATGTCGAAAGAGTTTTCAGAATATCCTAAAAAAGATAAAATTTTAAAATTTAAAGACTAAATAATAGTTAATTTTTAATTTTATTATTTTTATTCAAGTTATCTTGATAACGGTGGCAGACTGGCCACCGAAACGTCGAATTTTAGTTATATTTTTACTTGTTTTACTTTTTTTGGTTTTTGGTACTTTAAATTTAATTTTTGGCGTGTACCCAAATAATTACCATCCATTGTCTACCCTGTTGCAAGCCCGATACGGACCCGGTATCAACGAACTATTCAGAAGCTACGAGAAGACATAGCTTTAACCTAAAAAAAATGTTCACATCAAATTTCTACCACAAGCCAGACATAACTAAATGTATCTGTTAAAAATTTAAAAAATATCTATCTTATTAGACAAAATAAAAAAATTAATTGGTAAATTAGGAATTTTTTTGATTCGAAATAAGATTAGAAAAAAATGTCAAAGGTGTTTTCGAGTAACAGAGTAAAATGGATTTTTTTAAGTAAGACAATCTACATATTTTATCACCATTTGAAAGATTCATCAGAGAGCGTTCTAAAAGTCTGTGATATACATATCTTAATTTTAAATGGTTTTAAAAATATGGTAATTTCTAGGAGTTTATTAGAAAATTAGCACGTTTAAATGAAATATCCTGTATATTGAACTACTATTTACAAGGTATTTTAAAGGGCTTTATAAAAATATATTATGGTTATGGTTATCCAACTCCTATAAATAAAGCAGTTTTTACACTGATGTAATGCAACACACACGATCGACTCAATCAATCTGACACCCATAATGCAGCTTGCAGTACTAGTTGTATGGTTGTATTAATCAGATTACGCTAGTGTGAATACTTCTACGACTAACGCCAACGGTAGCTAGCCCAAGATGTTACTAACGCCAATGGTAGCGCCACTCTTCTTTTAAAGAGAGGCTATGTTGTAATTCTTCTTTTTTTTCAACTGCCTTTTTCTAAGTCACGTGATATTTGACATATGATACGTGACAGATGACATTTGATAAATGACAGGTGACAGATGACAGATAGTAATGACCACGCCCTAAATAACGCGTTGGGCAAGATTTCTAAATTTTAAATGACGTCAGATTTTTGACATATGACCGGTGACATTTGACAGAAGACAGTAAAATTTCAGGTTATGACAATTGTTTTAATCCTAATAACGTCCATATTTCTAGGTTATGTTGACGTCATTTTCTTGCGCATGCGCTAAGATAAATTCGGTTTAAGGTTATGTTGACGATTTTTCAAAATCAGACGATACTAAACTGCCACCGCATGGGGCCCCCGGGTTTAGGCGCAGGGCGTTATTGTGGGGCCTGGAGCCCTAAGTGCCAAGGCCTGAGAAGCGGAGCTCTAAGCGCCAAATGTAGCCAAAAGCAGCTAGCGCCAACAGTAGCTAACGCCGGTTGTAGCTAGCGACACTCTTTTTTAAAAGTGAGATTATGTTGTGATTCTTATTCTTTTTGAACAGTCATTTTCCAAGTCCCGTGATATTTGACATATGACAAGTGACAGATGAGATTTGACAGATGACAATTACCACGCCCTAAATAACAGGTTGCGCAAGATTCCCAAATTTTAAATGACGTCTGATTTTTGACAAATGATAGGTGACGGGTGACATTTGACATTTGAAGTGGAAGGAGAGGGGGTTTCCAAAGTATTCCAATGCCTACTTTAATAATCTGATTTTAAAATTCACTTGGATATTCGTTATTTGAACACGTATGATCCATTTAGCCTTCATGCATCGGCATCGTGTCAAAACAAAATATATTAATTTTAACGTTTTTTACCAATTTAAAGCTATAAATATTCAATAAATATCAAATTATTGTTTTACATATTTTTTCCACTTGTAATAAACACGATATTACACAGGTCTACAAAATAAAACTTTTTGAGAGATGTTTTTAAGTTGATAAGTGATTTTATATAAATTTGATACGCTGATTTCAATTTTGTCATCCATTTTTATGTATCACATAAGATGTTTTTGCAAATCGCAAAAAATAAATATTATAAGCCATAAAAACAAATACATTTATTAATTTGAGCAAAATATCAGTTATGCTTAAAATATTACGTAATTTTAATGCTTAACTGAAATTTTCGCCTTTTTTGTTAAAAAACTGCGTTTTGTAGAATTTCTACGTGAATTTTATGCGGATTATCACGTTGTAGCATCCAGCAGTAGTCTGCTATCATCGATAGAGTCCATCTACCCTGGTAACGCCTTTCTATCTCTTTAATATCTTGGTGGAAACGTTCTCCTAGTTCCTCGCTAACTGCCCCAAGATTTCCAGAAAACGATGTGCGAATAGAAAGTATACCTTCAAACTTATGTTGCAGCCTAACACGAAAATGTTCCAGCATTTTTCTGACTATGTTCTTATAGTCTGGATCCTTGTTATTTTCCAAGAACTTGTCAATAACTTCTTTAAATAAGCACCAGGCTTCCTTTTTGATAGGCGTTATTTATTTATTTAAACCTACATTACAGGCAGTGCCCAAATAGTACAAAAAAACCTTAAAAACTAATATGAAAGTCGTTTAAATAAAACATAATTAAAAACATATACTTATATACTTTAAAATACAATAACAAACAAAAAATAAAAGCAATGATTGTTAAAAACGATGATAAATATAAAAATTAATCCAGACGGAAAAAGCGAAAAAACACAGTAAAAAAAAATAATAAAAAAATATAAAAAAAAACACAAAAGCTAACGAGAAATACTGCCCATCAAACGTTTGTAATGACGGCCCTAATGACCTTCTTAAACTTATCCGGAGGGCAGTTAAAGTTTAATTCCATTGGTAACCCATTTAACGATTTCATAATCCGCCTAATTGGGTCGTTACTACCTATGTCTGTCCTGATAGGGTTCAAGAAGAACAAATCTGTCTGCCTTGTAGAGCGAAGGGGGACCCTAAACGTAAACAAACTCAGGAGTTCGGAACAGTGGACGAAGTTATTAATAACTTTATGTCCAAATGTTAAATCCTGCTGCACACGTCGATCCTGCAGGCTCTGTAGGCCGGTTAACCTTAGTCGTTCCGGATATGGAATATCGGAAATATTGGTAACCTCTGTCCTATACAATAACACCTTTATCTCTTTGGATTTCCTATTACAAAACTTAATTATTTGGGTTTAGTCTTGAAGATAGCTACTGATCCAGGATAGTAGTGGATTACTTATTCCATAACGCTCAAGTTTTAGGATTAATATATCGTGATTTACCTTGTCAAAGGCCTTTTGAAAGTCAAAATATACTGAATCAACCTGCAATCCAGAATCAAGAGCACAGCAGAGAAAGTTAGTATACAGTACCAAATTGGTTTGACAGGATCTTTCAGGAAAAAAACCGTGTTGAGCATGTGTAATTATATCTCTAAAGGAAGAGAACAGATAGTCAGTTACCATGGATTCGAAGACCTTTGCAATACAACACAAACCAGATATGCCACGATAATTAGTAACATCATCCCTGTCACCACTTTTGTAAAGTGGTGTAACCATTGCTGTTTTCCATAAACCATTTGCCAAGCTTGGCAAATACCCTGTTCTTGTTCCTAATCAGGCGAATTGTCTCCGAGGAGAAGTACGATGGAAAATTTAGAGGGCTGTGCAACTTCCTGGGAACAAACATACCTATGGCTGTATGAAGAATACAATATAAAAACTCGACTACTCTGTCCACATCCTGGGCTGATCGTAGTATACTCCAATCCACCTGCTCAAAATAATTATTTAAGTTTTCGTAATCGGCCCTGTGAAAATTAAGGTTAGATGATTCTTTCCCATCCACAGTTATCAATGATCGATCAAAAGGCAGTACAATCTCTAATGGTGGATGGTACTTGGGTAAGAGACGTGTCAGATAATTTAACTTTACATTTCGCTTCATCGGTAAAAATTAGGTCCAGAGTTATGTTATTCGCATTTACAACATGATTTACCTGTATGAAGTCATGAAAAGAAACACAGTCATGCAACAAAACTTCACATGGATCATTAGAAACAAATAAAGAGTCACAAGAACCATTCAACAAAATCAAATATGACACTGAATCGTCGTTAAAATGTACATCCCTGTTGTTACAAGACATGTATGATTTTACAAAACCCGGCAAATTATAATCACCCAAAACTATTACTTTGGAGCTTGGTAAATTGTCCCTAATATTGTTTATAGACTGAATATGGTCCTGATACACACTAACTGGGGACTTAGGTGGAATATACACAGCACCAATTACATATTGAACTTCACCGGCGGACAATCCAATCCATAATTCCTCGAAAATATTCTCAGACACTGAGTACAAAGTTGATTGATAGCAAGATTTTACAGCTATCAAGAATCCACCACCTCTTCTTTTGCCAGTAAGTTGAGAATTTCTATCTCTCCGGTGAACTATATAATTACTAGGGATTAGTTCTTGGTTAGAAATTCCTTCGTTCAACCAAGTTTTAGTGATAACCAAAATATCGTAGTCACTGGCAATTACCTGACTGTAAAATTCTGTTCTTTTCGTTCGAAGACCGCGGGAGTCCTGGTAATAAACACTTAGGAGTTGTTCAGGAGCCTCTGCACACGACAAAAATCTGAAGACTCGCGACCACATTCACCAGGCTGGCAATCTGCATCTGGAACCCCAACGCGAACTTGTTGCCTAGACCACTTAAGAATTTCATCAGATATAAATGATATAATTTTAATTTTTGCCTGATAAGTGGCTTTGGCATACCAATTTCGATCTTTAATCTCAGTAAAATTATCAAAGCTTAAAAACAGAGATTTATGTTTATTACTATGCACATTTTTATAAATATTTAGGTCAGTTTCGTAGATAAATCTGTTCAATATATGTCTATCTAGATCATATGGCGATCCAACAACTATCAGGTTAGATTGTTCCGAAAGCAGTCCCTGTGAACACTTCTCCCCTTTGCAGCATTTTCCTTACCGGTAAAAAGTACTACAAAATCTCTTTTAGTAAAGTTTTTAGCCATAGACACAAAACTATCCACCAAATCCTCTAAAAGCGATGCATTTCTCTATTGACAATTGATGTCATACTTGTTTTTTAGAAACCTTTTAAATAGTAATGAAGTTCCTGCGGCACAGCATTTATTACCTATAATTAGGATTTGAGGCTTTATACTCGGCCTGACATTGTTCCGTTTCGTGTACAAGTTAGCAACATGCTGTTGTTGATTATTTGTATCACAACTTTCTACAGTTGTTATATGTTGCTCAAACTTAGACTGTATAACTCAGTTATAGAATTTTGAAAGTATCTACATAAAGCCCTAATATTGGGATCTACAAAAACTCCCTCCTTTAATTGGGCATCAGACAACTTGGGAAATTTTGCACAAATATACTTAAAACAGTTTCCGTTTTTGTCGAGAGCTTTAACAAACTGTTTTATCAAGCCCAATTTTATATGCAGAGGGGGAAATAAATTTTTTTGGGGTCAACTAAGGCATTGTACTTTATATTTTTGCTTCCCGGGGTAAGGTTTTCTCTTGTAGGCCACTCCTTTGGACTCCAGTGTTTTTTTCGTGCACGGCTGGGCCATTCACAAATGAAAAACGGATGTTTACTATATTCTAACTGCTGCCTAAGAAGCATAGAGATGACTTTCACGTCTCCACAAAGCATCCAGTATTTTATTTTTTCCAAGAGAAGTTTCAAATTTTCATAATTTTTCTTCAGGTGAACAGACTGAGCAACAGGAACAGAGGTTAGCATATTACCATTGTGTAACAAAACACCTTTAGACTTCTCTTACTGGAGTCAATAAAAAGTCGTCATACTTCCTTTTCGTAAGAGGTAGCTCCTAGCTTCATAACTACTTTTGGTATATTGTTACAATATACTAAGGATCCTTTTTAAACAAAATATGGGCTTAGATCTTTTCTTGACTTCTGTAGAAACTGGTTGAGGTTCCTGGAGCCAGCAAACTCTTGTCACGAAGTCTGGATGCTAGAAGTTCTGAAGCATCTTTGGAAATATTAAGATCTCTTACTAAATCATTTAATTCCATTTGATTTAATAGTTCTGGCCTTCTTTTTTTTTCATTTTCAATTTCCTTAGGTATGGGTACATCAGGACCATAAGAAATTTAGTATTTTTTTTTATAAAATAGGGAATTTTATTAAGATATCATTTGTGAAAAATAACGATGTGATAGGACAAAACTAAGGTCAGTTTCGGATTTAGGAGGTCAAAATTACTTAAGAGGAGATGTTGATTCAAAAACATCACTTTTGCTGACCTAAAAACCAAACGCGGGTAGAGACTGGCTGATCCTTTTTGAACGGGTTTTCATGGATTGGGTTACCCAAGATCAATTTTTAAAAATACCTTATGAAACTTTTATCACAACTGTAATAAGTCTAGCACATTTTTTTCTCACTAAAAAAGTCATACTGTTTGGGTGCAAAGGGTCGTTTAATTAAAATTGAAGACTATATGTAAATACAAAATAATTATTAATAAAAGTAACATTTATTTTTATTAGTGGCTAAATAAATTAAAAAATAATAAATACATAAAACTAGTGAGAGGATGAATGCAAATGAATTGTTAATGTTAATGTCTGGAATAAAATCGTGTTTTTCATTAATAAAATAGTGTTTAGTAATGCTTTTTAAGTTCGTAATAATTTTAAATGTAATATGTTCTTGGATTTAAAATTAAAATTATTTTTTATTAGGTTTAAAAGATAACGTTTTGACTATTAAAAAAGGTAATTATGGCGGCTCTCAAATTTATTAACGCCCTGTTTTAGAGGAAAAAAGTGTCAACGGTAATGTAATATTAATTTTAAAATATTTCTTAAAATAACTAGACAAAAAAAAATAATAAAAAGAATTAGTAAAATTTTGTTTTTTTTTTTTCGAATGATCCTGGAAAGGCTACAATTTTTTTTTAACAATTGTAATATCTATAGAAAAGGAGATATATTCTTTTTCTGCGAGTTGAACATTAATACTTTTTTTCTTTGATCTAAACAATTCTTTAAAATTTATATTTGGGTAGATCGGAGAAAGAATATTATTAACCTTTGAAATTTGCATTTTTTTACTCTTTTTAAAGTCAAATATTGGCTATTTTATCAACATCTGTAGACGATTATGCCAAATAAACCTTATTTTCTTTCTTTCTTACTATAATTCCCCAAAATAAGATAAAAGCTTAAAATCACTTCCTGATTAAGCAAGCAAAAACATTAAAAGCTTGTTTTCGTCAAGCTTTATTTGACGGACTGTCTCTCGACTCATCTATTGTGCCTTAATATATCGGAAGAACATCGTGATTCATAAGAGACGCATTTCCACCCTTCGCCACTTGAAACGAAATCCTGGCGAGACCCAGTCAGATCAATTTAATAACGTCAGCATTATGTGCAAATGAGAAAAAATGTTTGTAAATCGGAGAAGTCATCCTAAAAAGAAATTATTTACAAGCAAACCATTTATTTAAATATAATTAGTGCCTAATCAGGTACATTCATAATGAGCGTCTCTAAAGGGGTCTGTATAAAAACTTTTTTTTGCTCAGTATAATAATAATATATCTCTAATAAAACAAAAAAAAACATTTTGCACAAAAAAGTATACTGGTTAGATATCGTTAGGACTAGGGTTGCAATACATTTTATACCCAATGTCAAGATATTTATAAAATACCAACTTTAAAAAAACAACACGTTTACGCCCTGTATCTTAAAAACGAAGAAACTTCGGACCTATGTTTATAAGAATTTAACTAATAAAATGAGTTAAGAAATCACCCTGTAAAGTTTCGTACCAGTAGTTACAAAATACCCTTTTTAGGCGACCCTGTTCATCCAACAAACAAACATTTTTGTGGAAATGTATTTTCTCATCAAGCAGGACTTTTTATAAAAGGGCAGTTTTTTTCGTATAGTTATTAATTAAAAAGTTTCCATTTGGTAAGAACTTCCGAAGACGCTGTGTTTATAAAATTTGACAGCATTTTAAAGTTGTAGTAATATTGCAAAATTGCTTCGACAGATTCTGCCCACAGTCGTTTCCTTTCGCCGGTTCTCTATGAATTGGTATCATGTGAAGGAATTAAAAATAAGTATTCATTTATTTTGATTAATTCTGATTAAGGAAATAATATTAAAAAAATATATTTTGTTTCAAATCGGGGCTTTTCGCCATAAAATCGGGACGTCGGCGTCGGGACATAGGGCCCAATAACGGTGGCAGTCTCAAAATATCGGAACGGATGGCAACTCTAGTAAGTATCAATTATTATTTTAGAGATATTTTAATTTTAATATTTTATACCATAAAAGTTTTCTATTGCATTCCTTTAATGCAATTTACGTTAGTCAAAAAGTTGATCGTTTGCTTGATATATCTAAAGCGTTTGACCAGGTTTGACATGACACACTTCTCAATAAACTTCCCCCTACGGTCTTCCAACAAAACTCTAATACTGTAGTTCCTCAGGCTTTAGTCGTGGCACCAACTTTGTTTCTTCTTCACATCAACGACCTTCTTTTTCCACAACCAATCCCATTCATAGTTTTGCTAGTGATAGTACTCTTTGCTCTAGTTTTCAGGTTCTCCAACCAATCTCTCAAACCGACTTGGAAACTAAACGCAGGGCGATGCAGATATCTCTTTCACAGGACCTCAATTAGATATTGGATTGGGGCGTCAAAAATCTCGTTTAATTTAATGCATCCAAAACATTTATATTCCTTGTCGCCGAAAAAATCATCAAACACTTATCCTTTGCTTATAAGTGGCCAGGTTTTGCAGAGCAAGAACACATTCAACCTTGTGGGCATCACATTTAAGAATAACCTTAACTGGCATAAACACATTGTATCTTTAGCAACGGCGGCTTCAAAAAGATTGTATTTCTTTTCCGAACCAAAAAGTATTTTTCCCCTTTCAATTTATAGACTTTGTTTGTGTCCCAAATTCGACTCTCCCTGGAATATTGTTCTCATATCTGGGAAATGGCGTCCCCCACAACCCCTTTGTATTCTTGTTGCCAGTTAAAGAAGAGCTATTCGTCTTATTAATGATCCTTCACTTACTAAAAGACTTTCTTCTCTTGCCCATCGTCGAGCTGTAGAAGATCTATTGCTTTTTTATAAATACAGCATCCACAAATCCAGCATTTGCCTTAGTGAAAAGTAGATGGTTTGCGAAATACAAGGTTTAAAAATATCCTTTTATATTTTTAGTTTGACACCCTGTATCTCGCAAACCATCTACTTTTTCACTAAGGCAAATGCTGGATCGTTGTATTTAGGCGCATGGAACTTGTGGTAGCATTTTGTATATACTTTTTAGAAAAACACTGGTGGCTAAGGTGAAGCTTGAAGGATCACAAAGGAGAATTTGTGTAAAACAAACCCTTAGTTTAAAATATCCAAAAAGGTTTACTTGTAGTGATATTTACCAAGTACTATATATTTTCCGGTTGAAAAATACTATAAAATCGATATTCTTTTTTAGAGCTGTAATATAAAAACGCAAAAAATATTTAAGGCTAGTTTATCTTTTAAAAACTATTGTAAATAACCTAAAGTTTTTTTTTTTATCTTTGTACAATCCACAAAGGCTAAAAGCCTAAATACTAATATACCGTGGGTGTCTTAAACAAGGTTAGTAAGTTTCTTAGAACGGACTAAAAACTTGAAGGTTTGGGTAAGAAGGAAAGACCCCCAGATGCTTCATAGGGTTTAGGGTTAGAGATAAGAAAAAGATCTAAGTGGTTTAAACTATAATTTGGGACTCTAGGAAGATAGATGAGAGCCATAATTAGGTTGGTAAGAGAGTTACTGCCTGCAAAGATTTCGGCTGTTCTCCCTTGTGGGTCAAAATTTAAAGAGCCTAGCCAGTTCTTATTATGGACATTGAAATCGCCAAGCAAGATTACTTTAGCCATTAAAAACTTGGAAATGATACAGTCGATCTTTGTTAAAAGAAAGTCGAAGAATTCGTTATAGGAATTGTCAGATGGGTATCGATACAAACAACAGATAAATTTAGTAGAAGACCTGAGAAAAAATTTGAGCCAAAGGACATCGGGCCCACCCGATTCAAGATTAACGCCGCCACGTGGGCGAAAAGATGAAATAAGTTCGTTGCCTGGGAAAAGAAGGTGGCTGGTTGAAGTTTTAGAACTTATTTGGGTTTCCGTTAGAAACAGTATGTGGGGCTAGGATGACTTAAGGTGGTGGTGAACGTTTATATTGGTGTTAGGTCCACATATATTTGCAAAGGATTTTCCTTGCCCGGAGATCCGAATGGAGGGGTATTTTACCTCCAGAATATTTAACTTCCGGGTGTTTTTGCTATGCAATTTTTTGGAGGTCAATAGATCCGTGATTTTTTCAATACCCAGAACTGGCACATATGCCTCGTGTGTTATATATTTCATAGGAGAAAGACTAACTAACAAAGAACATACAAGAATATAAAAATAACAAAGTGGCCTGTACAAGGCAAAGACAAAATAAATTATTAAATTTAAGAAAAGTAATAAAAAATCAAAAATGTTATTATTTTACTTTTTAACATCGATATTGACATTTTAAACAATTGTTGTGTCAATATCATGTACAAAAGGCAAAAAGTAAATAAAATCCTATTAAGGCAATTCATAGTCTTTTTAAATTTTAACGCTTCTAAGGGCTGTAGTGCCGTAGTGACACTTTACCAGACATGGGTCCCTATACTCAAATGTTCATTGTTGCACTGAATAACCCCTAGAAGTTTGGTTCCATAGTTCTAAAACACCCTGTACATATTTTTTATCTATTTGTGCTAATAGAATGTTACAATAAAATGGTGTAGACATATTGAATAAATTTAAAAATAAATAACGTCAAAAAATATAATATAATAAATATTTGGTTTTTCAGCTACTAACATTAATATCATGTGCCATCCCTGTATAGGTAGTCGACAGTGCATTCCAAATAAAACGAGCTGCCCTTTATATTTCCGTAATTTCTACTTTTATAAAGAAAATCCCGATACACGTCGACCTTTATTTCTGCGGGGAGACACATTTTTGTGTCAAAACTTACTTGTCCAGGGATATCCCCTCCCCTTACCAACACAAACGTCAAAAACTTTACATAAGAAAGGGGGTCAAGTAATACCTTATCTTAAGCAGTTTTAAATTCTCTCTTCAACAGACTTGAGTATTTTAAACTCGGTTCAATGGTTTCCGACAAAAATGTATCCTAAGTAGTCTTACTTTCCTGTTACTTTTTAATTTTTTTAAATATCAAAATAAAATAGTTCGTAAGCACATTGTATTAAGTTGTTTGTATTACTTCCGATTTTGTCGAAAATGACCTTAACTTTATTATTTTAAATGGGACCTTGGTATATTTAATTCCGACTACTATGAAATTCTACGAGTATTTGCTACTTTTAAACATCTAACCTAAAAATAAATTTAATTCTTAATTTAGAGGGCCGTTAATGGAATAAAACTGCAAATTTTGGTCCAAGGAGTGTATTTAAAGGTTAGATGTCAAAAAGTAGTAGCAAACGAACTGTCATTATACTCGGAAGGACGTTTTCTAATCAAATAAAGAAATATATACCGGTTGTACCATTTAAATTATTAAAATTGAGGTCGTTTCCGGCTAAACCGAAAGTAACAGAAAACAACTAAATCTATAAAATTACACATTTAGGTGATATACCTAGTACCAAATTTTATTTTTATTATACACCAGGTATTTATAATGCATTTTCTCGAAAACTACTGAACCAATTTAAAAAAAAACAACACTACGTTGAAAAGAGAATTAAAAATTCATTAAGATAAGGTATCACTAGGCGCCCTTTTTGACGTTTGTGTTAAAGGACAGAGGATAACGTTGAAAAAGTATATTTTGACACAAAAATAAATCCCCTAAAAATTAAAATTGACGTATTTCAGGAGATGGCTCGTTTTTACTGTATAAAAGAATATTTAAGAATCGACATGATAATTTACATCAAAGACATATTTTATTAAGGATGGTTTAACTAAACAAAAAGTTTGACATTCGTTATGCTTTATTACTTGCAACCGCAACAGAGAATTTTATCCCTTTTCAACAAGTTTTCAAGTTTTATTTACAATGAAGAGAAGTTTGAAGTCTATATTAGTGTTTGCTAAAGCTGTGGTTATATGTTTACTTTTAACTTGGAAAATTTTGCCAATAAGAGATATGCCGGCGGTTCGTATGCAGTTTGTTTTTTAAATAGGGGATTAAATCATTTTGTTGGAGTTTTATTACAATCGGCTTATTTATAATAGTTCTGGCTTTACGAAACTTTTCAGAATATATTGGGAAGCTTTGGTTTTATTTTTAATTATTATGTAAGTTTTTATACTTCTAAATAAACATAATAATTTTAATAAAAGTAAACAAAAGCAGTTTTAAATTTTAACAGACATCCACCTTAACTAATTGTAAGTAAATAAGAAACACTACTGGATGGTAATTAGTTGGGTACTCGCCAAAAATTAAATAAAAAAAAATAAAAAACCAAAAAAATTAAAACAAGTAAAAAGATACTTTAAAATCGACGTTTCGGTGGCGTGTATTGAGGTTATACCGTTGTCAAGATAAATTGAATACAAATAATAAAAATAATAATTAATAGTTTAAAAAACTAAAAACACGCTTTTATATGCAACCGAACTAAAAATTAGAAAATAATTTTTCATTAAAAAAAATATTGTCATTTCATAGTAAAAAGCGTGGGGTGCATTTTACTATTTTTTCATAACTTTTCCATCATAGATATTTGCAAATATAATAATTATAACATTTAATATATTTATCACCCCACGCTTTTTACTATGAAATGACAATATTTTTTTAATGAAAAATTATTTTCTAATTTTTAGTTCGGTTGCATATAAAAGCGTGTTTTTTAGTTTTTTAAACTATTAATTATTTTTCATTTTTTAGTTTCTGCTACTCTTGACAAAATGGCGAAAAAATTTTTTAATGAACAAGAGTGGCAAATTTTAAAATTTTTCCAACAGATTGCAACTCACTAAAAAATTTCTTCTTCATTAAGTAGCAAAGTTTGAAATTTTGCCAACAGATGGCAATCCAGGCAATGTTTGGACCGTTGCCAATATATTGCAACCCACTAAAAAATTTCTTCTTCATTTAATAGCAAAGTTTGAAATGTTGCCAACAGGTGGCAACCTAGGTGTTGTTTTTATATTTTTATAATATAAAGGAAAATTTTTTTCCTGGCGATCCAAAAAAAGAATGTTAATTTTTATTAATTGCACATTATGTATTATGTATACATTACACATAATGTAATTTTTATTATGGAATCCTTGAACTAATGGTGCAACTAACCCTATATTTTTATTGTTCATAAAAATTGAACACCCATGGTGCAACTAACCAAATTGTGTAAAAACTAAAAAATTTCTTCTTCATTTAATAGCAAAGTTTGAAATGTTTCCAACAGATGGCATCCTAGGTGTTGTTTTTATAATATAATGGAATTTTTTTCCTGGCGATTCAAAAAAGATAACGGGATACTGTTTTTAAATTATTGCATCTTCATCGGTCCTTGACACGTGTGCAAAGTTTCAAAGAAATCGAATAGCTGGAAGTTGGTTAAAATTAGGCTCAAAGATTCCGTTACATAGATAGATAGATAGATAGATAGTTACAACCCAAGTTAATAAAAGCGTGTTAAAAATTAACTATTATTAGGTTTTAAATTTTAAATTTTTTATATTTTCTAGGAGATTCTGAAATGTCTTTGACATTAAATGTCAAATATGTTTGTTTGGTTATAGTGTCATAGTGACATAGATAACTGGTTGCTGGTGTATTTTTTGTTTATATTACAAAAAAGGTGAATCGTTAGTTAATTTTTAGTCTTCCTAAGATACTTCAGTATCAAGCAAAGGCTACCAAGTGTTATTTAAATTAACTGAATTGATGCTACAATTTATCTTTATTTAATAATATATACGCACTTTCTTTAATTTTGCGTTTTTTAGAACAAGTTTCCTTTGCTAAAATGCTCGAAGCATCCCAGTTTATTCTATGATTGTTATCAAATGCGTATTGGCAGATTTTTGATTTATGAAATTCTGTGTTTTTAATGTATTATCTGTGTTCTTTTATGCGTTTGGCTAATGGTCTACAAGTTTCACCTATATAAAACTTATTGCATTCGCAAGGTATTTTATAAATGACATTTTTGTATTTTCATTTAAGTTGTATGGTTTTGTTTTTGTTAATTGAGATCTGATAGTGTTTTGTGTTTTAAAGATTGTGCGAATATTAAATTTATTTCCTATTCGTTGAATTTTATGGGTAATGGGGAATGTATGGTTAAAATAAATTTGTAATAGGCAATGACCTTTTATCCTTTACAGGAGACGAAACTTGTTTACATTTGATTACGATCAGACATTAAAAATTTCTCCGATTTGACTGGACTATTTGCTTTCAAGATAATTTTGCTTAAGTCATAGGGCAAGCGCTAGTGCCACTTTTGCTATTTTATATTAAAAGTCTTGGCTTTTGCCATGCTTGCATTTATTTGTTAATACAATTTTTACTGGTAATACTATATAAGAATATCGTCTAAACTTTAAAGTGATTTTGATATCAGAATTCTATTATTATGTTCATATTAAATTATCATTATATTTAATTATTTACAGGTTTTTCTTTTTGTTTTAAATCACGGAAAATTGACTAAACAACCCGACAACGTTGCTACGGGCTATAGCCTCCAAGCGGGCTCGAATTGGCTAGTCTCGTAGCATTTTTATCACTTCTCATGCTCCATTACTTGCAGCGTTGCCTTGTGATAAATGGTTGTTTTGGTGATTTTCTCAGTTTTTCATGTGTCTTATAGTGTTTTTTGTGTAAATTATTGGACAATATTACCGACAATATGGTTCGTGAATGCCAAGTATGCAAAAAAATAGACTTTTTAAACCCCAATGTGATGTGTCATTTCACAAGTAAGTAAACATATGTTTGTTTTGCAATTCATTGGCGTCGCATCGTTGTTGGCGTAGTCTGTGAGTATTTATTTCTTTATGAGATACATAATAATATGTTTTACATTATTTCATATACATAACTTATTTACAAATGACTAATTATGATATTAGTGCCATTTCCTTTTATGAGAATAAATCTTAAATTAAATGATGTACTATTATTTGTAAAACTGCCTTTAAGCAAATGTAATACATAAGTGGTTATTTAAAAAATCCTCATTCTATCTTTTAATTCCTGATTTACATACATACACACGCACACTCACCAAAATATACTAAATTATTGATTAAATAAATGTTGCTAGTGGAAAAAATATTAATATAGTGGATGCTATATAAATAGGAGATTCTGTTGATTTTTTGGTATTTTGATTGTGTTTTTATACATGTTTAGTATGTAGTTTTTACTGTAGGGTTTATTTATTTGACAATTCAAAAGGTTCATAGGCAATACGTAAAAAGAAGACGGTCTAAGGCGTGTAGTACACTAACAGGAAGACATTAGACAAAGAATGCCGGCATATAAACATGGTAATGAATCTGTCCCACATTGTTCTTGCTTTAGTTGTCTATGAACCTTTTGAAGTGACAAAACATGTATATTCGTGTATTTCTTATGTTTACTGAAAAGCAAATAAAATATATTTATATTTACGTGTTATTTATTTACCAAAAACCTCTTCATGAAATAATTATCGTTACTTTTTTGTTAAAAATAATATTATTTCAATAACAAGTTGTTTTTTTACTTTTTGCAATAAATGAAAATATGCCAATAAGAGACATTTTAAAATTACTTATCTTTCTTATTTTGGTCTTACCCCTAAATTTAAGAAAATCAAGTTTTTCCTACCTTAAATCCATAGCTTTTAAAATTAAACAAAATTTTTTAAATAATGAAACTTCTAAACAAAAAAAATATACTAGTATTAAAAGTGGTATCTTTCGCTTATCGCTATATTGTAAAGTTCTTGCCAGTTGAGAAGATGCCACGGCGTCACCAGTTCTGTCTCACTTTCAACTATTCTCCTTTTTGTTGCTCGCACACGTTGTAAACGACGCGTTTAGACAGCGATAGTTGATTGCCGTCTTTATTTGTGTGACGCTTGTGGCACCTTTGTAACTGGTTTTTAGTCTACTCGAAATAACCTTTGTGTTGTTTTGTAAATGCTTAAATTCAGTCAAAAACAAAGTGCATATCACAAATATTACCCAAAATCAAAAATGGCAAATTTGGTGAGCATGAATGAAAGTAAAGAATATTTGTGTCCAGTAATAATAAAAAAAATTGAATGCTTGTTTGCTAAAGGTTAGCACACAAGGCGCTAGGTCTCGGTACTCTCACGGACCGATCAAATAATTTACATGCATTTTAAAAGAATTACCTTGGATGATGTTTAAATACCATGTAAGATATTTGATCGGTCCTTGATCGTACCGAAACCTGAGCGCCTAGTGTGCTTTTATAAATTACGAACTAGTTAGTGCAAATCGGGTTTTATCATAATCAGTCAGTTCATTTATAAGTAAAGTATGTGTAGAATGGCGAATGCGCAACCGAATGTAAGGGTTGGTAAAACATCAAGTCTTTTTAAAGGAATGCATATTATTTTGTATGATTAATAGATTAGAATACTTTTAATACCATAAAAAATTGAAATAAAAAGATCATGATTTTCAATCTATTATTTAAAATATTCTGAATTTACCATGTCTAGTTAGTTACTAAATAAAATTTCTTGCTTTAAAATTATAATATATGGGCAGAGCATCATATTTTACATTGCAAGCACAAAAAAGCCATAAACTAGCAAGCAAAATAAAATTGCTTCCAAAAAATTAGGAATATACGTTTTTAGTAATACAATCTTTTAAATTAAGCTACATATCCAGTTTTTATTCTATATTTAATTTATTTTTTTAAATGTTTATTCCTTTATTTAAAATAAAAAAATAAACACACAAAAGGGGATTTATCAGTATAAAAAGGGCTAGGCGATGTCTGGGATAATTTTCGCTCATGTTTCTTTACGTCATCTAAATGACCAATTGGGCTTTAAAAGAAGTTTCTATTTAAAAAATAAATACATAAGACAATCATCAATGTCTATGTCATAAATAATCAGTAACCCCACATTCTTATAAACAAAATGAAGTTTTTTTTGAGAATGTGAGGTATATTTTTTATATCCACGTTATAAAACGTAAAATTATACATACCCAAATCTTATTTAGAAAAGTTTTACAAGTTTATCTAAAACATTCTTATTTGGTGTTATTTTTGCTTATTTTATTATTGCCTTAGAATGGCACACCTCTGGCAATCGAAATGCACTTCGTCATTATATTATTTACAGTGTTGCCAACACAAAGGTATTTGTAAACAAAGGCAAATTATTTTGATTTGCTTTCTTTGTCACACACGTTTGTGTTTTCATGTTTAGTATTTTAATCATGGCAACAAAACAAACGGCATTTTAGCATTGACAAAACAAGTAATGTTTGGTCTGTTGTGAATAGTCTAAGGTAATAGGTCTATTTTGATTATGTCTTATAACTGGAGTTTCAAATTCAAGGAAACAATTATTTATAAAATCAAGAGGATAATTATTTTGAATTAAAATATTTTTTAAATAATCTTTTTCAATATTTATATTTTGATTAGAACAAATAAATTTAATTCTATCAAATAGACTTTTTACAACTCCCTTTTTAACCATTTTTGGGTGATTTGAGTTAAAATTTAAGTATCTATGTATTTGTATGTGTAGGCTTTCAGTAGATTTTTGTTTCAAAATTGTTTTTTTATTAAAATGTCAAGAAATGGTAGTTATGAGTTGTTTTCTTTTCTAAAGTAAACTTAATAGTTGGTTCTTGTGTATTAATGTGTTAAAAAATTATTTAAACAGTGTTCGTCATGTTGGTATATAGAAAAAATTTCATCTATATATCTCCACCAAACTAAAGGTTTATATTGATAATTTTCAACAAAATTTGATTCAAAGTTTTCCATAAAAATATTACTTAATAAAGGTGATAAAGGTGAATCCATTGCCATTAAATGAATCCGCCGAACTACAGAACATATCTTCAATTTAAGAAACACATAAGATAATGTTTCATTTGGAAAGTTTCTTAATTGTACTTAATATTGCTCACAACACCTTCTATATAAAACTAAATTAAAATATTTTACAACTTTTTACTAACAAGTACGTAGTATTATAGAATCTAAGTAAAGGTAACGTTTCAGTAGTCATTGTCTTAAAATGGCCAGTCATTTTTAATGCACTACTGCTAGAATATGGGTATATCATCATTATCATACTTGTGTATTGAGGTTATACCGGGTGTCAACGAATCTATTAGACATACCATAACTTCAAGAGTATTAGACGTATCAAAATAGGACTTGATGTAAGTAAATGAATATAGGAGAGTTTTCGCATATCTCTCACTTATTGGTCACTTCCTGTTTAACCGGAAATAGGTTCGATTTTAAATTTTTAAAGGGAACACACATATTTCATTATTTTTTTATTCTACAGACAATTCTAAATAGTAATTTGACAATTTGAAAAGTTTTTACGCCTACTTAATTTTTTGAGAGATATATGTAGTTTGCGTCTAGGTAGCTAAGTTTCTTTATTAATGACTTTATTTTTAATGTGATCACAAATAAATTGGCATCGTTAGATTCGTCAAACAATCCTTTACTCGAAAGGTGCTTGTCTAAAAAGGTTTGCCATATGAAAAATAACAGTTAGACACGAAAGGGTCACTAGATTAATTTGCATATAATTACGGCCATCTAGATGCAATAATAAAAAAGGGTCTAAAAAAACAAGAAGGCATAAAAACTTTTTAAAATGTCACATTCAGACTTAAAACTGCCCCAGGAATCTAAAAATGATAAAACATACAAAATGTTTCATTTAATAATTTAAAATTGGGGACATTTCCGATCAAACTTGAAGTGACTGGAAAGTGAAAAATATACGTTAACTCTCCCCTGCTCATACCATTTACATATACCAAGTCTTATTTTAATGTGTTTAATACCCTCGGAGTTATGGCTTGTCTAATAAATTCGTTGACACCCGGTATGTTAATAGTAAATGTTTAAAAAACCACTTTTTTACTGCATTGTAATAAAAGCCTATTTTTAAAATAGTTTTATTCCTTTTATTTCTTTTTGTCTGTATCTACTAATTATTATTATTTGAAGCTCTGTAAATTATTTGCATTTTTTTAATTTGTAAAAACATTTTAAAAGTAAGTAACTTTTTATATAGAAAATCACTATTGCATCGGATTTATAGAGCATGTAGAGGAACTGCAGCATATTTGTAATACCAGTTTTTTTAGAATAAAATTAAATAAAAAAGATGGCTTGATAAAAAACACATTTCCTATTTGAAAAACTACTAAACTTTATAATTTTTTTAATATTTATCACTATCAAATAAAACAAAAATAATATAAAAAAACAAAAAGTACTACAAACTAGTAATTATATCAATAACTTAAAGTGCAAGTAATTTAAAGTATAGTATTTCGTGTATTCCAAATTATATTCACATTTTTTATAAACATACTGCTAACACTTTATCTTAGCAACTAATATGTTTCAGCAGCAATAATTTTCTGCTTTTTTCACCAATTTTTCTTTTTGTTTTCTTGAGCACCATCACAAATTCATCATTACTAAAAAAACATACAACCTTTAGTATTCCAAATTAACAATATACCATCCTAACCTAAAATGGCATTGGAAATTTTCTTTTCTAGAAATATTTACAAAATCAAAGTTAAATCATAAACTAAAAGGTCACCTAACAGAATAAATAATTGCACTAAATATTTTACGTACTGCAGTAAATATTATCATGGGTTGCATACTTACCAAAAAGTTTTCAAATCTGTATTTTCGTTGCGTTGGGGCTAGTAGTCGGAATCTCAAAATGGCGTCCTGTTTTAAATGCTTGGTGGCTTAGTGTGTCTTACGACGTTATGTTTATAAGAAAGAACCATATATGGCCTTAATAGTTATTTCGATATCGTAGTAGTATTCAAATTACCTGCAGTATCCCAAATATGCTGCAGTTCCTCTACTTTTACAAGCTTTTATATTGCAACTCGATTTTGAAGCATTTATCTGCAACCGATCAAACTAAAATTTTGGATACACGTTTAGTTTGGATGGCAATGCCATGTGCCGTCAATTTAATTCCAACATGGCGGAACACCCAAGATGGTGGACTAGTTATTTTTAATGCACCCCCTTAACATGAGTATCAAATGAAAAGGCTTGCTGAGAGTAAATCGAAAAATAAAATGACGTCATTCAACATCCATCATGGCTGAACAGCCAGATGACGGACTAGTTAATTTTTATGCACTCCTTCAATATGGGTATCAAACGAAAGGGCTTGCTGAGAATAACTCAATAATATAGTGACGTCATTTGAAATCCAAGATGATGGAACACCTAAGATGGCGGAATAGTTAGTTTTAATGCACTTCTGCAAGATGGGTATTAAATGCAAAGAGCTTACTCAGGGTAACTCAAAGAATAAAGTGACGTCCTTCTAAATCCAACATGGTGGTACACCTAAGATGGTGGACTAGTTATTTTAATGCACTTTACAATATGGGTATTAAATGAAAGGGCTTGCTGAAAGTAATTCAAAATAATAAGTGAGGTCACTCTAAATCTAATATGGTGGACCAAGTTTTGAATTGTTAATACGAATGTGAGGTAAACTTCGTAGCGCTGCAATCCGTCTGAATTTTTGGTGTACTGGAGTTGGATACCAATTCCTAATTGTAGTACAGCTAGACTGTTTAAAATTAACCGGCAAAGGACCTTGTGACAATAATGCGTTCAATGGAATAATGGACTAAAAAACATGTCCAGCGATAGTTAAAAAATACAAAAATATTTTTAGGTAAAAAAACAGTCTTTAAAAAAATGCACCAAAAAGAGTAAAAAAATCTTTTAAAATTTTTGCTATTAACATTATATTTTCAATACAAAAAATAATATGATCTAAGAGTTTGTCGTAAGATTTACCTGTTTAGATAAACAAATAAACTAAATTACTTAATCTGATAGAACTAATTTTTAAATTTTAAACTAAGTAAATGCTAAAACTTAAATCTTGCGACAAGTTTTTAGATCATATAATTTGTGTATTGAGAATATAATGTTAAATTAAGAGTTTTTTATTCTTTTTCACTCGAAAAAAGGAAAACGAAGGAAAATGAAATCGTCCTGTTGACGGTGGTGTATGCAGATCGGTTCACACTTTAAGGTCATCTTTTTTCCATGCGCCGCGCCGCCGTCGTCCCTTTACTTCTGTGCTATTTCCCATATTAAGGACGGTAAAAAAAAATTAAAGAGTAATATTCGGTATATTTGATGAAACTTGAAATGATCGTATATGAGCAAGGTCTGTATTTTTAGGATATCAGTGACAAATTTTAATTCCACTAAAGCAGCTGGTTGCATTTTAAAACTATATTTTTAAATGAAAAAGGTGGTTGGATAATACCTCATTTTAAAGGTCTTTTGAGTCTAAAATCCAAATAGAAAGCGACCTTCACCATTTGTTTAACAGAAAAAAAAGTTTTTATATTTTAAATAGTAGTTAAACAAAGATAATACTATAGGATCATATAAAAAAATATCATTAAATTTTATAAAAAAAAATGTATAATTTTTAATATGACAGAACTTATATTTTATCCGTTTAAAATTCTGGGTTTAAAATATAGTTTAAGCCAGACATAATTCATGCTAAAAGCAACGCAGCAAAGAACACAAAAAACTTTAAAGTAAAAAACATTGGTAAAAAACGGATCACATATTTTAAAAAACATCCTCCTATTTTGTCCTCGTATTGCTTTTAGAATAAATGATGTCTGGCTTAAGATATGCATGAATTTTCAAAATTATCACACTGTGTAAATTAAACACGTTTTTTAGTCCGCACCAGCAGGCTTGACGAGAGGGCGTTGAAGGCGGTACAAATAATTCGGGCCCGGACTGAAAGGGGGCCCGCGCGGAATGAAGAGCGTAATTGAAATAAAAACAAATGCAAAGAAAGTTTGTAGTAAAAGAGGACCCTTTTTATTGTGTGTAACTTTTATTTAGGTCATTTCTATCTGTATTAAGGGGGTCCGTAACAAAAACAAATGTAAGAATCGGCGGCCCTGAACATCGGGCACAAATATTTCTAGTAAGCAAAGAGATTCTTTACCTTAATATTATTTATTGTTAGTATTTAAATTATTTAAAGTTTACAATTTTTCTAATTTTTACTTTAAAAGTACATAAGATACATAAAAGTAGCCGTTTATTACATTACCATACTTTTTTCGGAAATTTAGAGATTTAAATTTCATGCATTTTTAAATTTCCAAAACGCTTTTCTAATTGGGTTCAGCATATCAAGCATTAATACATTATTTATAGGCTCATAAATGGATGATCGCTTTTGAATTTGTCGTTATAAAGAAATTTTATTATCCACGGTGGCAAGAACGGCGACAACAAGAAGTCATAAAATCTCCCCTCGTCAAAAGTTATCCGTTAAGTTTTGGGGGAAACGCGAGGGCGCAAAGTCTAACTCAATATATTATATGGACTTTTATTAGGTTGTACACTGGTGTCGGTGGTAATCATTACTAAAACTCGTAAATTGATTCATTTATGGTCGGTTACAGCGAATGATAAAATCAGATTTTATAGCAAGACTGAATCTTTCCACTAGGAATTTTATATGTTCGTATGTTTTATCGACAGTATTAAAATTTACAGTGAAAACGTTTTGTAAAGATTTATATCCGGTTGTCTTTGTACAGGGTGTTCAGTAACTGCACTTTAAGGAGTGATTTTAAAATGAAGTAGAAAAAAGCTTCTCATGAACATATGTCGTAAACGTCCTAGTTTTGGAACTACAGGGTTTTAAAATTTTTGAAAAACCTTTTTTTTATAATAACTTTTATATTAACTCAGATTGTTTTAATTAATTTGGGGGATGCGCATGAGAATAAAAAGTATAATTGCTTACCACTTAAATAATGGGCAAAAGGGAGCAAAGAAAAAAGTAAAGATTTCAAATAATATTTTGAAATTTGCTGTTTAGGCTAAGTATTTGACAAAATGTTAATGCATAATGTCAAAAACTGACAAACTTTTAACTTTAACTTTAAATTTTTGTATAAAATTTAATTCTCTACAACATTTACTTATACAATTTTGTCGTAATTTTAAAAATGAAGATACTTTACTCCTGGTTACTTTTCATATTTTAAGTTATTAGTTCCCCTGTATATTACCAGTCGAAGTAAAATTTTATATTTATTGATTTTATACCATGCGACCAGTTTTCCCAAAACGTCGTTTTAAAAGTCAAAAATTCAAAATTTTTGGTCTATTTTTCCTCTTGTTACAAAGAGTTATCCTATCCTGGAACACACTGTATACAGTGCATTTCTTTATCGTGCACACCCTCCCCTTTTATTTTTAAAATAGTTTTTAAATATTTTTAAATATTTTAAAAAGTAAAAGCTTTGGAAAATGTATGCGTTATTACTATATTTTTAGGCGAAATTGACATTTAAAAATGTTAAAGCTACTTACGTAAATAATTACTTAAATACCTACCTTACAAACAAACAATCGCTTTCATTTTTTCTTCCAAGCAATCAAAGTTACAAATTTAAGATTTTTATTTATAATATTAGTATAAATGGATATAGAAGAAAAAATCTACGAAAAATAGGTATTTTCGTTGCTTTTTTCTTATCTCTTTTATATAAACAAAAATAAATCTGCATCCACAGAGAATCGAACCCGGGCCGCCCGCGTGACAATCGAGCATTCTTCCATTGGACCACCGGTGCTTACAACTAAGTTACAAACTTAACCTTTTTATAATATTACTATAGATTAATATAGGTGTCATTATTTTTCTCCAAAATTTTTTGTTTATTCAATGATAAAAAATATAGCCCAAAGCACTCCCAAATAGTGTAACTTTCTGATTATACAAGACTTTTTATTATCGGTTGTGTATTCCCGAAGATTAGCGGCTACAAACAAACAAAGTTACAAACTTGACCTCTTTATAAAAATAGAATAAATTAATATGCTATTTTATTAAACCTTGTTTAAAAATTTTTGTACTAGTAATATAATAAACATTGTGCTTAAAAAAAACTTGGTTTTTTCCTGTATACTATCACCACTATCACCATTAAAAGATTTTCAAAAGAGCTTTAAGAAAATACCACATTATTTAAATGTATTTTTATTATTTTGGAAAATATGACTATCCAAATAATGCATACATCATTAAAATACTGTCATTTTGTAGTAGGTAAAGGTACTTACTTTTAAGTTTATAAAGTATCCATCAAGAACTTTCTAATAATGTACCCTGGAAGCCCTCTTTTTATTTAGTTTTTTCCAAGCAGACGCAGAGCCATAATAAAATTTTCATATGTCAGTTTTACTCTCAAATATAGAATTTACGCATACATTTCACTTCACTGACCTTTAAATTTTAAAATTATTCTTTTTAAAAAATAAAACAAAAGGGGGAACACTAGGTTATTACTTTTAAAATATAAAAAAAGTTAAAACATAATTTAGTATTAAATTAGACTATACACTGTTCACAACAAATTAAGAAAAACACCTGAACAAAAAATGTATTTCATTGGTTTAAAATGTCAATAACCCTAGTTACCACAATAAAAATGCATTTTATTGGTTTAGAACTACAGTCCTACTACTACTAATATTTGCTATTAATTTATAGTGGCCAAAGTATAGGTATAATTTTTATTTAAAAATTTACTTTTCCCTTTAGAAACGCATTAACCAAAATTATTTTAAAATTCTTGAAGATAAAGTTAAAAGTAACAAAAGCCATAAAAGTACCTTCTACGGATGTAGTTTATTCATTTCAAAGACAATGAACACAAAATTCATTAAAACAGTTTTAAATAAAAAAAATATTCTGGATAAACCAAGATCATAAAAAATATGATTTAACAAGGTATTTTAGTAAAATTTAAAATATCATTTAAGGAAAATTTAAAGTTTTTTTTCTATACAAGTGCAAAAATTAAATAAAAAGCCAATTTACCAAAACAAACAACAGACATTTTTTGTCACAGACAGATATTATTATTTATCAAGTAAAAAGTTTTTAGGTTTATAGTTAAAAATATTTTTATTTGTTTTCACAATAACAATGTTATTCAAAATGTTTTAATTTGTTTTGTTTGTTAGATTAAGCGGCTCCTTATAGTTAGGAAAGAACTTCTTAGATTAAAAAAAAATGAATACTTATGTATGTAAAAATCAATTATTTTAAGTATCTTATATCCAGCGCTTGATGCTCTTTTACCTTAAAACAATTATACACTTTAAATATGTTTTAAGGTTGGTACCTTACCATAAAAAACTTTTCAATATTGATCAGCAATACCTAGGATGTTGCAAATAGCTCTCACCTAATTTTACTTGCATGAAATAAACACTGCAACAATTATAATTAACAAGGAATGTCAAGTTATAAATAGTTATAAATATATTTTTATTTTTGGGTGTATTAAAGAAATTATTGTTAGCCCTTTGGGTAATTGTTTTCGAATCAGTAATACAATTTTTAATATTTACAAAGGTTTATAAGATGCCATAAGAAGTAGTTTTTTTTTAATAGATCTTACTATATAATGTATTATCATTAAATAAATCTTCTAAAGTTTTTAAAATATGCAGATATCTATTAAAAAAATTAAAATAATTGCCGGCCAAATAATGTTTCATTCCTATTTAACTTACAGGATTAAGCTTACAGCAACTGCTGTGATCACTTTGATAAAAAAAAAATTGAAAAAACTTATATATTTTTTGATGTGGATATTTTTGTAACTGTTACAGATTTTTTCAATAAAGGTGATATATTTTTAAAATAAAAGTTCTATTTAATGGTGACGCAATATACAGGGTATTTCATTTAATGTTATTAAATAATTAGCAAGAATTGTCGTACCTTCTACTTGACTTTTGAAAATCAGTGCACAGCACCGTTATCAAGTTTAAAAAAATGTCAAAATTGAAATAAATTTAGTAAAGATTAAAATATACATTTTTTTTGGATTATTATTCCTAAAAATAATGCAATATCAGCCGATTTAATTAAAAATATAATTTTTTCATCTGCTTTTCATCATATTACTAAATCTAAAAACGAAAAAGTTGGTTTCCGTTAAAAAGTAGTGTATCATTCTGTCCTATATAATAAAAACATTATAAATTGTTTTATTGTTTGATAGTAACGGTGAATCGAAGTGTAAAAACTAAAGCCAGTAGGGAGAGAAGGGGTTTGACTAGCCACCGTCCACCGGTGGAGCTTATTATCTCAAAATCTCTGACGTCATTAAATATTTAGGAATCTTGCGCAACGCGAATATGTTAATATTGATACACCTGTTAAAACGTATATAAACGCAACAGCATATGAAAAACCAAGCGATTTGTTACACCAGAAATTAAATTTAAATGATAATATTTTATTTTTAGGAGATAAAATACGACCACGTAGCAAAATACATGCTGAGTTTATAATTAAATATCCTATTTTATAAGGCATTATTCTAAGAATTATTTAGCAATATGGCAACAATGTATTTTGAAATTTAAAAATAAATGCTTTACTGCAATCACTGCTATTTGTTTTATAAGGCATTATTCTAAGAATTATTTAGCAATATGGCAACTTTGTATGTATTTTTATTTAAAAATAAATGCTTTACTACAAACACTGCTTTTTATTTAGTTACCACTGTTTTTTACCGTTTATTATCTAACCGCAGCTATCTTTGTTATTATTGCCGTTTTGTATGCTTTGACCTTGAAATTACAAGGGGTATGTTTAGTAAAATCTAGTCGGTTAAACCGCTCTCTAATTGGTTAAAAATTAAGTCTAAATAAAATTTCTCCCTCTCTGATTAGTTGTAGTAGGGGTATGTTCAGAAAATATTTATTTGGGTAAAAATGCAAGGAGTACGTTAATACTGCCATAAATAATTATAAAGCTCTACGCCTGCGCTTGGCGCTTAAGCCCCCGCTTACACCCCGCGCTTAAGCCCAAGTTTTAAGCGCGGGGGGCGCAGTGTCTAACATGTTAGGTTTGACGTATGGCGTTTGTCACGTGACAAGTTTGACCTTGAAATTATTACCGTTAGCAACTATTCCTTGTCCAAGATTCAATATTCTAAGTTTAATAATAAGGCTACAATGACCGATTTACTATAGGGTTACCGTTCTAATCGCTAATTGATATCTCTCAACTATTTTTAAACAGCTGTAACGCCTTTATGGCTAAAGATGGCGTCATGCGGTTTTCGCTATTCGATAGGTATGACGTAATACTATATTTAAAAAATTTAAACCGAGTTCCGATGACTCATCATCAGGATTAAATTACGATTTTAGTCGATAGCGCCCGAACGGTATGACTTAAAATTTTTGCGTTTGCGCAAATCAATTTAAGGTCTTAGCGCAAGTATCCTACGCATGGCGGTCATTTTCTAAGTCACGTGATTTTTGACATATGACAGGTGGAAAATGACATTTGACAGATGACAGTTGACAGATAGTAGGGACCACGCCCTAAATTACGCGTTGCGCAATATTCCTAAATATTTAATGACGACAGAGATTTTGAGATAACACCTCCACCGGTGGACGGTGGCTAGTCAAACCCTCTTCTCTCCCTACTAAAGCCATTTTTTTTAATGGATATGTTATGATATTTATTACGTTTCGGGTGTTCAGCAAGTTCAAAGCTGTTAAAGGGCTTAGTTTGGTATAATTCGGGACTCGAATCGAAGCGTTTTAATTTTGTAAGGTATCTCACATAATAATTTTAATATTATAATACTTTTACTAAAAAGTTTAGATCAGTATAATGGCACCCTTTAATAAAAACCCATTTAATAAAAAAATATACATTTATTCATTTGCTTTTGTAAGTAAAAAAATATTAGGGGCACCGTTACATAAAAAGCCTGAAACACAAGAACTCTAATGGTTATTTTTATACCAAGGGCGTAAATGGCACTTTTACGCCCGCGGCTGAAAGTTGTTGCCCGAGCTCCGCGAGGGCAACAATGAACTGTCGGCGTAAAATAGCATTACGCCAGAGGTGCAAACAATATTTTTTGTTCGACTCAAATTAATATACAAGCATTCTCTGTAGTTAGAAGAAAATATTCCAGCTTTTAATGTTTCAAATTGTAATCAGTATACAATATCCTGTTTTGCACCAATATTGTTAAAGTGATTGCTTTTCAAAAACATTTTGAATTTATGTTTTATAAATTGAATTGTTGTTTTACCAAAAAAAAATTGGGCATTATTTAATTTTATTATTGTTTTATAAATTTATAAATGCGGGTGTTTTTGATACTTATTTGCCCTAGGGCGTAAAAGAGAAAATTTACGCCCTAAAATTGGGGCGTAAAATTGTATTTTACGCCCGGTCGTACAAAAAACAAAAATTATGACCGCGTTGGTATTGTTTCACACACAAGAACTTTTATATTATCGTCAAAATAACGATATCTTTACGGAAACAATAAAGTGATAAATATAAGCCAAGGCCTGTTGCTTCAGATAACACGTGATAAATGAAACTAAAGCTCGGAGGTTATGGGGATAAACTAGGGGATTAATCAGTAATTTGTGGGGGTAGTATGTATGGGGGAAATAACACCAGTTTTGACTTTTATTGCGTTATAAAAAAGTAGTTAGTTCTGTTGTGATGGTCCCATTTCTTATTTTTTATTTTGATCGATTGAAAATGTCGCTGTTTTATGCAAAAAAATATAATGTTACGAATCAAGTACCATTTTAAGAATATTCTTTATCTTTTGGTATTTTTTGTCTATAAAATACCAAATGCAAGTACAGTTGACACAAGCTTTGTAATAATTTACTTTGGCGAAAAATATTTTTACAAAGCGATTACTTTAACAATATTGGTGCAAAACAGGATTTTTGATAAACTAACCAGCATGTTGATTTATTAACAAAAAAAAATATACTACAGTACAAAAATAAATACAAAATACATTATCGTTATGAAAAAATTAATACCAATTAATATTTTAACATTTACATTCGACCAAAAATGCAATAAACTAAACATTGCAGCAAACATTTATTAATACCTTACAGATTACTTAGACCAATGATACAAAATATTTTGGTGTTTCAATAGATTATACTTATTTTTCAAAAAAATGTCAAGACTGCCATACTAATTTGGGTCTTTCTCAAAACTAAAACACACTTGGCCTACAATATTACTACATATATAATGGAAAGCTGCGGAAGACATCATTGGGGGTGAATTAAAAGTAAATAAAAAAGTGAATTCAGGACCAGTTATATAAATATAATATTTACGCATCTATTTCATTTTCTAAAGTTATATAAATAAAGTATTTACGCATCTATTTCATTTTCCAAAGTTTTATTGTTATAAATTGATCAATTGAAACAAATAAAAGAGAAGGGTATTAAAGAGATGCACTTATAAATAAAACACGTATAAAATGTAAATTAGAAAGGTCGTTTTAAGGTCGGGCCACACATAACCGCACCGAGCCGGGATTCACGGTGATAGAGGAAAGTGGGGCAAATTAATTCGGAAAAATTCAAAAGCACTTTTCATGCAATCGAAAATACACAAAGCATTTTTATCAAGCTAAGTCCATTGTTTTATGTATGTATCTCTTTGTTAGAGATAAGTAGGAAAATAGATTTTTCTACTTATCTCTGTCCCCTTTTTTCCAAACTTTAGGTGTAGTCTAGGTAAAATTTGCACCGCTCCCCTCTACATTTCACCAGGGAACGCACGGCCATGGGCTGGTTGCGGTTATGTGAGACCCGACCTTTATGGTCATGGAAAAAAGATCTTATGTAACACATGCAAATGCCTAGTGTTTTTTTTTATTTACTTATGCGATTAAAGCACTCGCCCTAACTTCTCGTGCTGTCAAACCCTTTAGACGTAAAAAAATCATCACCCTAGGCAGTTGTTACCTAATTTATAACTATTTTATTAACCTAATCAACATAAACATTTTTGCCATGTTATAAAAGATCATGTCCTTCATCCATCTTCTTCCTCTTGTGTGTTATTACTTTTACCTTTCAATATAAACAAAATTATTTCTGGTTTATCCCATTATATAGAGCTTTTGGAAAAGATCAATAAAATATGAAATGCTATCGTTTAGAAACGCATGGCGCCCGATCAAAGTCGACTAAAAAGCCGGACTGCAATGAGGCAGAAGACAAATGAATAGGACGTCGGATCGATGCGTCATATTCCATTGTGCTTTGAAAGCAGTTCGTCTTTAATACTTTGTTTCATTGTAAATGGGGATGTGAAAACGAATTTACTATATTTTCAAGTTGTATTCATATAGAATATATTTTTAAGTTGATATATTCCTCTTAACGCAGTATAGAATGTAATAAAATAGGACCATTTTTGAAATAAAATTATGTTTAAAAATGCTTCGTTTCCTAAATACAGGGTGTTAAATTTTCAAGACAATAATGCCCTTTTTATCATAACTTTTCTACCACTTCAGATAGTGCCACAATAGTTTGTACACTTCTTTCAACCATTACGTTACATTTTTTGCTAAAAAAGTTGAAAGAAAAATACCTGTGGTGTT
The DNA here is from genome assembly GCA_014170235.1 of Listronotus bonariensis. Taxonomy (NCBI): domain Eukaryota; kingdom Metazoa; phylum Arthropoda; class Insecta; order Coleoptera; family Curculionidae; genus Listronotus; species Listronotus bonariensis. The sequence continues at coordinate 220,033 of JACEGR010000621.1, forward strand.
CGAACAAGATTTGTATTAATTTTTTAAAGCAAAAAACAGTACACCACTGCCCCTTCTTCAAATCAATATTTTTTTAGAATAATCATTTACTTTGGAGTTAATTGGGTCTCTTGTTATTTTTTCGTACGACGACCGGTTTCGTTTAAAAAAGAAAAACCTTTTTTATTGCATGGCAAAATCTCTAAAATCTGATATGGTGTCTTGTATGTAAAAATCGTTTTTGACTTTATTAAAAATTATAACCACTACTTTTTTCTATTAGATTTAAATTGTAATAATGTAAGTTCTTGACCTTTTTTATTAAAAATTAGAGAAAATTTTAGCACAGAGCACCAATATCCTATATAACTATATCGATTTTCCAATGCATTAAAATGGCTTATATTGTTTTAAACGAAAACCGTTCGTTGTACGGAAAAATATCAAAAGACCAAATTAACTCCAAAGTAAATAAATATTTTAAAAATATTATTGATTTAAAAAAGCAGTGGCGTACTATTTTTTTAGAAAAATATTCAATTTAAATTTTGTTCGAACGCCACTGGTCAAATCTTTAAACAAATGTTTACATCAAAAATGTAATGTAATGGTTAAAAAAGTGTACCAAATTTATGATAAAAAGGTATTTTTTTCTTAAAACTTTAACAGCCCGTTTCAGAAACAAAGCAAATTCAAATATAATTTTATTTGAAAAATGTTCCTATTTTATTACATTCCATACTGTGTTATAAGGAATATATCAACCTAAAAACAACCATGTATACCTGTATACGGGGTGTTCCTTAAAAATTTGTTAATATTTAAGGGGTAATTCTTGGACCCATTTCAAGAAAAAAACTTTATACGGACATATGTTTTAAACGTCTTAACTTTTAACATACGAAAGTGGTAAAATTTCAAAAAAAATCAATTTTTTTTAAATATCTTAACTATCCTTTACCAATTTTGTTTTTGTTTGGCAATAATATTAATTTAATAAGTCCAGTGGTGTCTCGAGAGACAAATAATGGAATATTTCTTACAAAGAAATGTGTGTGTGAATGTGTGTAAAATTTTTGAGCTTTCTTTAAATTAAGCAAATAAAAATACTGCTTTTATATCAGTAGGGAGAGAAGGGGGTTTCAGTGACCACCGTCCACCGGTGGAGCTTATTATCTTAAAATCTCAGACGTCAGCAATTATTTAGAAATCTTGCGCAACGCGTTATTTAGGGCGTGGCCCCTACTATCTGTCAAACCATAAGTGTCATCTGTCAAATGTCAAATGTCACCTGTCATATGTCAAAAATCACGTGACTTAGAAAATGGCCGCTATGCGTAGGATACTTGCGCTATAGTCATAAATTGATCTGCGCAAACGCGAAAATCCCAGGGTGTGCCGTTCAGACGCTATCGACAAAAATCGTAATTTAACCCTGATGACTTATCATGGGAGAGCGGTTTAAATTTTTTAAATATAGTATTACGTCATACCTATCGAATAGCGAAAACCGCATGACGCCATCTTAAGCCATAAAGGTGCTACAGCTGTTTAAAAATAGTTGAGAGATATCAATTAGCGATTAGAACGGTAACCCTATAGTAAATCGGTCATTGTAGCCTTATTATTAAACTTAAAATAATGAAACTCGGTCAAAAATAGTCGCTAACGGCAATAATTTCAAGGGCAAGCTTGGGTTAAAGCGCGGGGTGTAGGCGGGGGCTTAAGCGCCGAGCGCAGGTGCAAAAAGATCGTGTGAATAAATCGAGCGGTGAGAGGGTTTAAGAGCAGGCGTAGAGCTTTATAATTATTTATGACAGTATTAACGTACTCCTTGCATTTTTACCCAAATAATATTTTCTGAACATACCCCTACTACAACCAATCAGAGAGGGAGAAATTTTTTTAGACCTAATTTTTAACCAATTAGAGAGCGGTTTAACCGACTAGATTTTACTAAACATACCCCTTGTAATTTCAAGTTCAAAGCATACAAAACGTCAATAATAACAAAGATAGCTGCGGTTAGATAATAAACGGAAAAAACAGTGGTAACTAAATAAAAAGCAGTGTTTGTAGTAAAGCATTTATTTTTAAATTAAAAATACATTGTTGCCATATTGCTAAATAATTCTTAGAATAATGTATTACGGTTATTTAAACTCTTCTCACAGACCCTGTTAATGGTGAATATTTTACAAGTTTGTCATGAATAATTAAACAGTAAGCATTTGTGTTTGCAGAAAAGTTTTCTTTTGTTTCAATCTCTAACCTTACATCAATAATGCCAGAATTAAGGATTTCATTTTGTCTTGAACAATCAATTACAATTAAGGGTGCATTGTTTTAAAAATTTTTGGGAGTTAAAAGTAATTCGTTTTCTTTTTCGTAGTAGCTTTCTTAAAATTCTGAGTACATTTCATAGAGAGTAGCTATTATACCTCTTGAAATTTCCAAATTTAAATTATCGTATGGATAAAATTCAGAATTTAAATAAAGCTTTGCATTTGATACATCACAATGATCAAATAAGCTACAATTATCCATCTTGGTCTTTCCACCTGGACAGAAGTTTTAATGGTCCATGTAAGGTGTTTTCCAATCGGTATTGAAAGATGTTCTGTGAGTTCCCAGCTTCTAAAACCGATATCCAATTCAGTTCCACTTCCAACAATCTGTAAAAGTTCTAGTCGTTTAGCATCGGATACTGTAATATGTGGTAGCTTCCAAACAATTTTATCAATATTAACTTCTACATTTTCTCCATCGGTAGTGTTAATAACGGCATTTGTATCGGAAGAACTTCTTAACAATATCAGTTCATGCTTAACATTTATAAGTATCTTTTGAAAATCTTCAGCGAATCCTAGTAATGTCCTTGGTGGACACAAACATTAAAAGTTCCGTTTGAGCCCATCCCGTCCCAGGTATAATCATCTTCAATACTCCAACCAGTGTTTTTATATTTAATTAACTCATTACCATTGTAAGAAACATAACCTTTCATTGTTGCTGCTATTCCAGGATATCTAATCGAATCAATAACTTTTCCGCCAATTTCAAGACGAATTTCTTCAAAGAGGTGTCCCACAAAGTTGTTTACAAGTTTAGCAGTGTCTGAAACTCTTCCATCGGACCCTTTTAAAAGTTGTCGTTCCACATAAATATGACTTGCCCAAAAGAGGTAGGAATAGTAAATCATTGCCTGCTTGATTCAATTTGGAAATACAGAGTGTTTTTCAAATTTTGTCAGTTTGACCAGTTACTTATAACTCGCTTTTTATTAGAGAAAGAAAAAAATTAAAAATTATTAGGGAATTTCACGTAGCATTTAGTGGCGTATTTATATTTTGTTTATTGACTGTTATTTTAAAGTTATAACACAAAGTTGGGTTTTTTAATGTAACACCCTGTATATTAAATTACCATTGCAACAATATTATCGCTCATAGTTATGAAAATATGACATCTAAATCTAAAAATATTAAATAGATATCATTTTTATTATCTAACGCACAGATTTGGAAGCTCATATTTCCGAAACTATAAGAGAAAATGATTTCAAGTTGGGTGTCTTCTTAAAGTCTACACTATTAAAAATGGCTTTTTAATAGTGTTACAATTATTATACAGGGTGTTTCATTTAAAAAATGACATTTTATTATGGAATGACGATGGATATATTTCCGAAAGTATGACAGATTAAAAATATCAAATGTGGAGTTATAAGAAGACCTTTCCATTAATTGGTTAAAATATACAGGGTGTTCCTTGAAATGAAAAAACAACTTTGTGTTATAGATTTAAAATAAAAAGCAATGGAAAAAATATAGGTACGCCACTGAATTCTATTCGAAGCCCTCTAACACTTTTCTTTTTAAAAAACACTGTGTATTTTTCAAAACGAATTAAGATAGTCATGATTTACTTTCATCACTGAATTTCTTTAAAAATCGGTCAACCAAAAGGCGCCACTCTGTACACAGTAATTCAATGAGAATTAAATAGGAAAATAAAACTTTAAAAAATAATGAAAAAGAAGTTTTTAAGAGGTAAATTTTATAATTTAGATACCTTCAAAATAAAGCAGCATTTGGGACTTTTCCAGATATATTTTTAAAAAGTTCACGAAAATAGTTTTTGTGTGTCTTATGGTTATCACACGAAAATGGATTTAAATTGATAACATTTTAGAACCAACAAAATGAGGTCATAGGATAAAATTAAAAATTTAGACACTATTCTTGGGGTTAAAGAAAGTTAACAAGATTTATATCAGTAGCCATTCTTTAAAGACTATCTTAAGTAGGCTTTTATTTGGGATACATACAAAATTTACAGACAAGAGAGAAAACATTTTTTTTATTTCAGAAAGAAAGCCCCATCCACCATAAGGTTATTAGCAACACTAAAATTAGAATGGCTACAATTAATTAGGATTAGTGTTTAGCTGAGATTTCTATGGCTTTAAGTTCACTAAGTTATCCATTGGGCAGTATTTTTCCAAAAGTAGTAAAAGGCTGTAAGCAATATTACACGACAATCGGGGTTTGGCATATTTGGACAGTCAATTAACAAATGAGAGATGTATTACACAGAGGTGGGGGTATAAAATATGTAGGAATATGTTAATTTCTGTGTGCCCTAGGCGAAGGCGTGTGAGAATAACCCATAAGGTCTCGGCTACGATAACAAAGCGTAAGCATCGAGTGAAAAGTTTTAAATCTCTTTATGTTGCCTGTAATGACTACAATATTTTGTGGTTTACATCTTCTTTAAACTAGTTTATTTACCTTTAAAACGCTCCGCGGATAATAATTGTTCGTTTTGAGCGGCCAGCGGCAGGGCTTTTTTGCTCAGGAATATTGCAGCCGACTAATTTAAAAAACAAGTTCTTTTATTCTCGCATAAAGATTAAAAACAGCGTTCTCACATTGTCCGCTCTACGGTGGCCGCTTCCGCTTAGTATAGTGGCCAAGGCCTAAACGTCGGTTGCTGGTCCTACGCTACCATTTAATTAGGCTTGGTTCTTGAAATATCTTATTTTCTTTTCCATTGACGTAATAATTTGGTTTTTAAAAATTACTTTATGTCTCCTGAGACACAAACGCGTACAAGTTTAGGGCCGTGCATCTTCATGTGAGTGCATCCAAATAAATTGTATCTTTTTTTATATTCCTGAGCTCGTAAACGTTTTGTTTTAACTAATTTTTTCACTGGATGTTTTAAACATACAGGGTGGGCCAAATAAAACTTGCACACTTTTAAACTAATAATAAAGTTACAGATCTGGATGCTGACGGAACTTAACAGTAAATTAATTAAAAATAAACGTATTAGCCTAATTGTAAATAAATTTTTTTGCAACAAAGTTTAATGCATCATTTTGGAAAAAGTCCCGTGAGTCCAGTTCCTACCTAGAGAAAATATATCTACCTATTAGCCCCTCAAAAGCAAGATGAGCGCAATAGATAAAAAGTTATTATTAGTTTAAGAGTGTGCAAGTTTAATTTGGCCCACACTGTAGGTGTTGAATTGCTAGATGGGAACTAACAGAATCAGTAAAAAGCAAAATTCTTGAAAACGTTAAAAAATTTATATGTTTTATAGCCTGGTAAAGAGCTCTGCAGTAAATATAGACAGGGTGTCCCAACTTTATTTATACACGAAATAACTTCGCCCCTGTACAAGATACAAAAATGAACTTGAAATAAAACACGTTTATCCGGATACATACCTATTATTGACAGTACCAGGTAATGTACAAGGTGTCTTAAAAACAAAATGTTAATTGTCAAGTAGGTTTTTTAAATACACTCTGTATATTTTACCAAATTTTGACTGTGTGTTGAATTCAACATCAAAAATATATAACACACTATATGTCAATTATTGCTGGTTTTTGAACTATTGACAATATGCTAATATACTTATTAACGATTGAAGGTGGGAAAAAATAATATTTCGGTTTAAGTTATTTTTAAATAGTTTTATTACTGTCAGAGTGACACGTAATATAAAAACATAAAAACCATCCCCCATTGTATGTAATGTAATGTACTTTAGTTTATTTTAAAAACAAATTAACTTACTTAACCTAAAAACCAGCCATAACTGACGCATTGCTGTTTTTTGATACAATTAAATAAAAATGTGTCTAAAATAAACTAAATAGCCGACAAATATATTAGTAGTTTTTACAATAAAAGGTAATTAATTAAATGTGTTTATATTATTTTTCACGCTGACAGTGACAAAATTATTTAAAAATAATAAGAACCAAAATAATATACAGTGCATTCCAATTTAAACGAGCCACTTCCTATAATTCAGTTATTTATACACTTATAAAAAAATCCTAATACACTTCAATTTTAATTTTCAGGGGATCACATTTTTCTGTCAAAATTTACTTGTTCAAGGTTATCCCCTCCTCCCAACAACAAAAACGTCAAAAAGTTTAAATGGGAAAGAGGGTCAAGTAGTACCTTATCTTAAAGGGTTTAAAATTATCTCTTCAACAGACTTTAGTTTTTTAAAATCGGTTCAGTAGTTTTCGAGAAAATGTATTTTAAATACCTGGTGTCTTTAACACCTGTAACTTTTTTATTTTTTAGAATATTACCCCCTAGGGTAGCTTATTTTTATTGGAATGCACTGTATATTGTGTACTATATTTTGTACCTAAATATTTCCGACCTACGCTGAAGGTTGCTTAGAAACGCTCTGAACTTACAGCAAAAATGTATTTTGATGGTAAGCAAACGTATTGGAAATATGTAGAGTGCTGTCCGATTAAAAAATGGTATAATATATACCTATGGTAAATAATGGCTTTCTCACCAGAGGTATATATAGATTTTTTTTCACTGCTAACACTGATATATTAACAATTTTTTTTGGCATTAGTAATTTTCTAAAATTTGGCATGTGTCAAATTTTGATATGAGAATTGTTCTCATTACTAACCTATGTTGTTTTTATTATTAATATTTACCTAGGAAGAGAAATATGAATTCTCGTTCGGGAAGTAAGGTAAATAATAGCAACGTTAGCAGTAAAAGAAAAATATATACTTTGTTTTTCTGCAAAATGCAAAAATAAAAAGGTACACAAAGAAATAGCTAAACTTTTAGTATTTTAAATGGAAAACCTAATTTGCAAGGTTTTACATACATTTTATTTTAAAGTAATTGTATGCCGAGGCATAACTCCAACGGCACTATACTAGTAAATCTAATGCTATAGAGACAAAAAGAAAAAGAAACAACTAATTTTGTTAATTTATGTAACGCCTTAACAGCGCTTGATGCACTCTGGTATCAGAATAAAAAGTTCCCATGGTAAAAGCCATTAAAAGTAAAAGAAGTAAAAACAATTAAATATTTTTTTTTGTTACAAAATCAAATTTAAAGATTTATACATACAAACATAAATCGACATCAGTTGATATCTCAATAGATATCGGTGATCGACAAAATACTGAAGTGCATTAGGTGAGGATTGAGGAATGTATTTGGAATTTCAGAAAGCGGCTTTTCTTTCGCCACCCGTCCCTCTTTGAAATATTGCCCGAGTTTATTTCTACATGGCACACAACAAGGGTTTTGTGTTATTCATGGGGATGAGATAGCAGTGGGGATTCTCAAAAGGATTGAAGATCGATTTACTTGATATTCAATTAGAAATACAGGGTGTATCGTAATGATTGGTTGTTAGTTGTACAGGGTGATTTTTTTGGTTGGGATTATAGGGTATAGATACAAAAAACTAAATTGCATGTCATGTCTCTTTTTTGATGTTAATTTTAATGTCGCAATCAGATCCACGCTACCATTATTGGTTTAAAAGATACGTGGTGATTCTAAAATTCGACGATTTTTATTATTTTTTATTACTCGGACATTTATGAAGATCAATAAATATGGATGTTTTAATTTTTAAAATATAACCCAAACGTGATTTTTTAATGGGACACCCTGTATCTAAGTATCTTGAAAAATTAGATTTTTTCTTGCGATAACAATAATTACTATTTTGCATTGTTCTTAACAGCAAAACTAACAAAAGAATTTAAAAAATAGTTGGCCATGGATTAAATCATTAATTAACCAAAACAATAACAACCACAGACAATAGATTCATTTAAAATAACAACAAAAGATATCTAAGTACTTAATATTTTTTTGCGCTGGTCTTTAATCACAAAATGTGCTTCATTCTGTTCGATGCATTTTTAAGTCATTTTGTAATCGAATTAGTGGCGATGTAGATGTGAATATTTGGTATTCTTCCTATCTTATTTAAAAATAGTTAAAGCAAATTATTATAATTTTAATTAAAGTGTACCAAATATTTATATTTATATCGCCATTAGTTTGACTACAAGCTAAGGCTGAAAAATGCATCGAACAGACTGAAAGCATTTATTTAAGCACATATTATAATTAAACACCAGCGCCAAAAAATTATTAAGTACTTGAATGAGATAATTGATTAGTGGTTATTATAAATGGGTCTATTTTTGTAGTTGTTATTGTTTTGGGTAATAAATGTTTTTTTAGTATTCCTATTAAATTGGTGTCATTATATAGATAACCTTTAACAAAAAATAAAATAAATGAATATTGATTTAATCTGTGGTCAACTATTATTTTTTGCCAGTTTTTGCTTTTTAGAACAATGCAAAATATTAAGTCTTATATATTGTTGTAATCATGAGAAAAAATGCAATAATATTTGTGTAGCCATTCTTATGAAAAAGGTTTTTTTCCAAAAATAAGTAAGATACAAAAAAGTCAAGGGGCCTAAGAAAATCTATTTAAACTTACAAATAAAATGTAAAACTTGCACAAAAGTCAGTGGCGTACATTTTTTTGTTAGAAATAATTGTTAAGGTACCGCTCAAGACGCTGCTGGATTGGGTAAATTTAATCATTTTACATTTAAATAAATCTTTTAAATCTACAGAAAACACTGCAAGAATTTTATTAAAATCGGATGAGAAAAAAGAAAAATATAAGAAACAACGAACTTTAATACCCCGAATAAGATGTTTATATATACTTTTTTATATTTTCTGAATTTGTCCTTAAATTTTCCTAACCATATTTTGTAACATCTTGTATATTCGTTTAAGTTTTTAAATTACAAATTTCTTCTATATAATTACTTTTATTCAATATTAGGTTGTGGAAAAAATATAACTTTTATTGTGATTAAATAGATTCTCCAAGTCATTTCTGACATAAGATCCTTATTATACCCACCCATTTCTATTACTAAGAGAACGGAGTTTGAATAGGTCTAACCGACCTCACAATAAACAGTTTCATGGATATTGTGTCGTTGTCTGGATCTATTCAAGCGCCGCTTTCTCTAAAGCTTAAAAAATAGATTATGTGTATATTATAGGGGTTTATATCAGGAATAGCTTAATGAATTTAAATTTTAAAAATATAGTCGGTGTTTTAATAAAATTGTCAGACTTATTATTTTTTAAATCAAATTTCACAGCACTTCCGATTAAACAGGAAGTAGTAATATAATGGCCTTTAAAGGTAAAGTCATTTAAAACTGCTCCAGCAATATTACTTTTTTTTTAAATAGAGATAAAGACAGGCACTAACCGTTTACTTTTGCTTTTACTTAAAAAATCCCATATTATGGGATATAAAACGACAAAGGTGTCTTCGGTAAAAAGGTTTATTAGTCCAATCAAATATGGGTGAAGTCAAATATTAGCTGGCACTTTCTACGTAAAAAAATATATGTAATTAAATGAATTTATAAAAGATTTTAGGCTTATTTAGAAACAGAAAAACACACATTTAGAAAAATTTGGACCGGTATTGAAAATTTTAAACAAATAAAATATTGATGACTTAAACGATTACTACTTAAATATATAAATTTTTTAAACAAAGCATTTTAGTTTTTTATGGACCCTTGTTATAGGTATTGTTTTTTAAATAAAAATGCAATTTCAAATGCAATATTAAACAGAAATGAATTTATATCAACAACGCTTTGATAAAATCAAAAACTTTACAGACTAATTTAATAATAATAATTACGTTATACGGCCCACTCGTGAATATCTTTCAAAAGAGTGGGCAGTTCGAAGTATTTAGAAGTTGTTTTATTTAACATTCGTAAGCAACTTGAGTATTTCTAAAACAAAGTAAAAGAAAAAGGAAATATAAACAAGGTAGAATGAAGATTAAAGATAGTAAATTAATTTATCAAAGTAGCTGTACCGGGTCCTGGATCCAGAAATCGAGATTATCTTCCAGCAATTAAATCACCTAAAATAAAGTTTTTGGTACGTCATAAACGGCTAGACTTATATATATATATATATATATATATATATATATATATATATATATATATATATATATATATATATATTTAGGCAGAAATAACCAAAACCAACCAGAACTAACCAAAACAACTCCCCTTTTCCTACCAGCCACCGTTTGCAATTTAAGCGCAAAAAATGGGTTTATTACGACTTCACATTAGAAATCCTAAAATATTTAAAAAAAACTGCATCAAAATCCGTTGAGTAGTTTTAAAGATTAAAGCATACATACATACAGACGCGAAAAGCGACTTTGCTTTATAGTATGTAGTGATATGTACTCCTTTTAAATACTTTTTTTTCCATATTATCTAAAAACAAACTTTTTATATTTATTCTTAAAATGGGTATCTGGTAACAAACCTTTAAAGTGAAGATATGATATAAAAAAATCTAAATACAAATATTGCAAATATTTCTTCTTGGTCCCACTTGGGGCAACACTAAATTTTATAAATCTAACTAACGTAGGGCTAAATAAGTCTTTACGGCTATAAATAACACCGCCAAATTTTACCAAAACCAAATGAGAAATACTTTATATAATAATTAAAAACAATAAATTGGCGGTTTTTTGTTTAAAAACCCTTTTTATGTCCCAGGAAAATGTTATATTTTTAAAGCCGTTAGAAAATACCCAATACAAAAATTTTAAAATTAAAATTTTTTTAGTATAATATTTTTTAACAAATTTAAAATACTAACTAGTATTATCAATATTATCATTTGTTACAGTTTTATCAAAAAACATCCAGAGCCATATTATGGAACAAGAATTGGACCGCTTCAGGAGTTTGCCCACAAGATTAGGGGGACTGTGTACGCGGTGGACGAAAGCACAATTTTCATAAAAGGTTTCTCTTACGATGGCACGGGACCTGATGCTTTTTCTGGATTGGCAATTCCCCAAGGCCCAGTCCCGAAGGGATAATTATACCTTATCCAGAAGATTTTAGGGGAAGGTATGGTGGTTTAAATTATTACTAGGCAACTACACTTTAAAGAAAAATCAAACATTAATAAAAGAATTATCTAAAATCACATTTAAAATTACTAATAACAGAAAATCAAGAAGTTTATAAAATACCATATTAGTTTATGCATATTTTTATTAAGAGTCAAAATTTCTTAAGCAAGCCACTTAAAACTGACATATTCAATTTTAATGCATCTATCAACATATTTTGGTAGCTTTATAGGTTGAAAGTAATACCCCGGAACAATTTTTTTAAATTATTATTATTAATATATAAGGGCGAATAATTACTGGATTTCGATGAAAATTATTTGGTATGCTAAGAAATAGTAGAGAAACAGAAAAAAGTATTAATTTACGTAAAAAATATTTTTTAAAAATAATTAGTTTTAAAATAAACAAATAGAAAAAAGTCACTTTTCTGTCTGGCAGAATAATTTTGTTTATATAAAATATTTGTTAATCTAATAAGTAAATGATTGCACAAAAGATATAAACGCTTAAATGCGCCAGACACCGGTTTTATTTACCCTGGAAGACCGCAGAAGGTAGAAATATTTTCGGAAACTCAGCGTAAGATACAGCGCTCGGGTAGAGCGTCCGCCTTGGTCGCTGTTTAGTACATTTAATCGCTAAATCGGCTAAATAAAACTGGTGCATTCAAGGGTTGATCGATAAAGGGTTTAAATTAAAATTTAATAAAATTAAAATATTTTTTAATAGAACTGAATTAAATTATGAAAACTTACAGTCATTTCCAGTAAAACCAAAAGTTAAAAAACTTCATTCAACGTCATATATGCACAACTTTTTTAGAATAACAACTAGCGTCAAATGTAGGCTTTTTTCTAGTAAACCCAAGAGTTAAATTATGCGCCATTGTGATGATATTAATTATTAAGCGAAGACAAGGTATGGTTAAAGCACAAAAATATATATTTAATATGTGGTTAAACTGTGTAGAAAAGTTGAATTGCGGTGGTCATTATAAATATTTCGGTACTAAATTATATATAGGCTGTTGATTATGTACAAAAAAAGACGGTAAAAAGGAACTACAACGTTAAAGGGGTAATATTATTTCATATGGTCAATGGACTCCAAATATTAAAAAACCGTGAAGTGCTACCGTTTAAAAAGACACGTTTTTGAGAACGGGGTGATAACATCCCCTTAAAAGTTGTAGAAAATAAAATTCTTTATCGAATACCGCTTGCTAAATTTAATTAAAAATAAATATATTAAAAAATAGTGCTTAAAAAACCAAGCAAAAAAAACAGGAAAAAACCCGTTTTTTAAATATATTTTTTTGTATTTTGCCCTATAACTTTTTTCAATGGGGGTTTAATGTATAGGCATTGGTTTATAAAAACTTTTTTTCTTTACAAAATAATGCTAGGTAGAAGTCTTTAGTGTTTATAGCAAGTTTGCCACGCACACCATTTTTCGGCAATATTACCCTTTTTTGCAAAAATAGTTCTGTAACTCTTTTCTACGCAGTTTTAGCTATAAGCAATAAAATAATTAATTATAAGAGAAAAAAATACCCTTTTAAATGGTCTATATTACGAGGCTCTAAGATTATTTATAATTAAGATATGGTTCTTCAAATTTTTCTACTTTCAACGATATCTAACCTTTACGTTTATCCTTTTAATTTATCATTATAACTTGTTTCCTTCTACATTTAGGTTTATATGATGTAAAATAAAAAGAAAGCCTATTTTTTTACCTTAAAAACGGTGTATAGATACAAAAGGCTGGGGTTAGTTTTAAGTTTAGAATCTTTTGACTTGTGACTAAATTAGGTAAACAAATAAGTCTTTATTTTTATTTAACAAACATATATACCCAAATGCACAAGTTATATATAATATTGCCGAAAAATGGTGTGCGTGGCAAACTTGCTATAAACACTAAAGACTTTTACCTAGCATTATTTTATATGTATTTGTATTACAAAAAGAGCAGTTAGATATATCTGCAAAGCAAAGACAAAAGATTCTTGTAAACCCTTTTCTGTTTAAGTCAAAGAAAATTTTAACTCTTACCTCTATTTATATTTTAGAAACAGTATGTTTAATTTAAAAAAAATGTTTAAAAGTCCTAATAATTCTTTATATGATACTTGAAAAAATCTCAACTTCAACTTCCGAATCCAAATTCATCATTAACAAAAAAATCTTTAATTTATGACTCAAAAAATTTATAATCATTTGCCCACTGATATTAAAAAATTAAAATTTTTAAAAAATTAAAACTATCTGTTCAAAACTTGTTATTAAGTAAAGCGTATTATGTATTAAAATAATACTTTGATGATAATTTTAATTAGTCGTACCATTACATAAAGCATGTATCTTATTATTATTAATATTATTATTATTGTTAATATTTTAATTTTTTTCTTCTTTGTCAAAAGATTATTCTTGGACAATAAAGCAATATTATTATTATTATTATTATTATTATTATTATAACGAAAAATTAAGAAAATGTACGTAAAAATTATGAAAAATCGTTGCAGTATGACACTTTGCCAATCATATTTGGTTTATAATTAACCTCAGAATTTTTACAATACGTCATTTAAAAGATAAGAAAAATATGCTTTTTTATTAGATTTACATCATATATAAATGTAGAAGAAAAAAGTTATACCGAGAAAAAGGTATACGTAAAGGTTAGATATCGTTGAAATAAAAACTTGAGGAACCATATCTTACTTATAAGTAGTCTTAGGGCCTCGTACTATAGACCATTATAAAGGTAATTGTTTTCTCTTTCAACTGACTATACCATTGCCATTACCTATACCTAAAACTGCGTAAAAAGAGTTACAAAACATTGTTTCCGAAAAAATAGGTAAACTTGCCGAAAATGATGAGAGTGACAAACTTTAAAAATCGTTTTTCAAATACTATAAACACTAAAGACTTCTACTTAGCGCCATTTCGTAAAGGAAGGGCGAAGGTTCTTTTTCTATAAACCAATGCCTATACCTAAAACCCATGGAGAAATGTTATAGGACAAAATACAAAAAACAGCTGTTTTTGTGCTTTTTTGCTTCATTTTTAAGCATATTTTTGTCAAAAATTATTATTTTTTAAATTTAAAAGGCGTTGTTTGATAAAAAATGTATCAGCAATTTAGCACCCTGTTCTCAAAAACGCACCCCTTCAAATAGTAGCACTACGCGGTTTTTTAATGGTTGGAGGACCATTGACCATATAAAATAATAAAACCGCTTTAACGTTGTAGTTCCTTTTTAAAGTACCTACATAATTATATCTATTATGTGAAATCAAGGTTGGTTCGTTGGATAATATTCGTTTTCTGCAGGTAACGCTTAAAAGTTTTTTTAAAATTTTTTTTAATTTTTATTTTTAGGAAACGCTTTAAAGTAAAGAATGTAATTTAACAAAAAAACATGTTTATTTGTTTTTATAAACATAAGACATCTTGGCATTACCTCGTAAATTATATAAAGAAATAGTGGTAAAAATTGCAATAGCATCGAACCCAGTGGTTTTGAAGTTATAATTGATATAAAGAGACCCAAAAAACGACTTTAAAAACGTAAGTTGAAAAACGCTTTAAAGTTCTAAGCAAAAAAAAATTAAACGTTCAGAACAGTCATGTATAAGGCGTGGTTACTTAGGCAGCTGCATTCCGGTTAATGTTCAATCAATTCATTTAAAAGTTTTTAAACAATATTTCTAACGGGTTCTTTACACAAAATGATATAAGAATTTTTTTATGTATTTAAATAAAAGGTTGTTTTAAAAATGGTTCTTTAACTTTTAATTTATTTTTGTTTTGTAGTTATCGCTGTTGGGCAATAGTTTAATTGATCAATAAAATTAAACGTGTAAGGGGTTCTTTAAATAATATTATTGAAAGCAATAATACTAAAGACTATAAAATTAGCCCGTCAATAAATGGAAAAGGTATTGATATATTATTTTAAAAAACGTCTTTACGTTGTTTCTGGTTAAAGGGGCCTACTCACATACCTATTTGTACGGCGCATTTGTCCGGCAGACAGATCCAACCCGAACACTCATTATATCGCTTAGCAACGCCTTTTACCTACAGTACTAAAGCTTTTGCAGGTAAAAAAGGAATTGGAATGGAATTGGAATTGGAACAGTAATCATGTATATATCCAAAGACACATGACATGTTTGGTTGAATACTTTGATTCTAACTGAAAAAAGAAGCTAATAGATTAAGACTTCAGTACTACCGAGGTATTTTATGTTAAATGAACACTAAAAAAGACAGTAAAACCCAAGAGGAAGATTTTTATATAATAAAATCTTTAGCGCAAGTTTTCTCACAATTAATTCATTGTAGAGTTAGTTCTGGTAAGTGTATCTTTAAACGCCTAAAGGGTTTATTCCGGTTTGGTACATTCTTGTTTCGGCATTTAATAAAATTTTACCTGACCTGACACTTTTTTTTTTGGTTTGGGCATCTCGACAAAAATGTATAATTATCTTTTCTCGTTTGGTACCCTACAGGTGGGAATGGAATTCTTTAGAGGATTTATAAAGTGTGTAATAGTCGTGGGTTTAATTAAAGAAATAAAAAAGGCGTTGCTTATCAGAACTTACCATGCTGTGTAATAATAACAGAACTATTGTAATTCAATTGGCATGTACGACCTTTTTATCAATATACTAACTAAGGTACAAAACTTAGGGGTGTGATTTGTTAAACTGTTTTATTACAATAAAAATAATATAGGTTATGTACTAAAAGCTAAAAAATAATTCTGTAAGTCCTAGCTACCAGATCGCACCAATCTTCTCATACATCTGGTGTATTGATCAGACAAATAATCAAATCGTTGGTTAGTTCTGGTAAGTAATGGTAAGGCATTAAATAAACTTATTAGAATAAGAAATATCAACTAAGAACAAGTCTAAAAACTTGAAAATAAATTACATAGAAAAAATATGTTAAGCGGCTTCATTGCACTAGAAGCTAAAAAAAATTCGGTAAGTCCTAGCTATTAGATCGTATCAATCATCTCATCAATGTGGGTTATTGATAAGACACATAATAGAGTCATTGGGCGTACCGTATCCAGAGTAAATATTGTGATAGAAATTATATGTGCCCACCGATTTTATTATTTGTCTTATTAATACCCCAGATAGATGAGGAGTGTGGTGCGATCTGGTAGGTAGGACTTACCGTTTTATTTTTCAGCTTTTAGTACAATAAAACCGTTTACCATAAAAAAATATATAATTTATTAATATGCACATGTTTCTTTTTAAATAAACTCTTCTCAATAACATTTCAGTTAAAATTATGCCCGAACTTGCTTAATTTCTGAGATAAAGAGCGTTAAAGTTTTAAAAAAGTCCGTATTTTTAAAATATGTTAAAAACCCTTAACCAACTTAAAATAAATTAGTACACCTATTTAATGTATTAGAAAGCTTATAAAGCTTTACCTAGATAAAGATTATTAGGGCCAGAGGTGTCTCAGTGGCATCCTAGCCGATATTATTGAAAAAAAACACCAGTGACTTTTCACAAAGTTTTTATATTTTTTCCGATTAAGCAACTAAAAATGTAATTTTAAGTCTCCTGCATTTTCTTCCGATCTAGCTTTGTTAAAAAAAATTTAAGCCTCTTTGAGTCATTCTAAAAAGTATCAATAAACAACATAAAATAAAATTTTTAATTAAAAAAATAAATATTCTTGACTTTGGTAAATAAGAAAAATGTCGGTTTTTGTTATAATACATGACTACTTATTTTGTTTTAACAAATAATTGTTAATTTTTCATTTTTGTTTTTTATACCATGTTGCCTGAGTACTTTTTAGAAGAAAATTAAATTAGTTTAATTAGGAAAATTTAAGGGAAAAAGAATCTTTATAAAAAGTCAATGGCGTACTTTTTAAAAAATATTGTTGGCTGGGGTGCCTACTGAGATGCCACTGGGCTCAATAATCTTAATCTAGGTAAAGCTTTGTAAGCGCGGTATTACATTAAGTAAGGGAACAATAATTTATTTAAATCAGTAAAAATGTTTTTAAGATATTTAAAAAATACCAACTTTTTAAAAACGTTAACGCTCTGTATCTCAGTAGGGAATCAAGTTAATGTTTAAAGGCACTTTTTCATTAAAATACATCCCTTAAGTTTTGTACAGTAATTATAAAACACCCAGGGCCGTGTCTACCGAGTGGTGCAAGGCACCAGGGCGCAACGCTGCAGGGGCCGAAAAATGTGCAATAAAGGGCGAAAAGTATGAAAAAAGAGCGAGCGATAGTTAGAAAAGAAAATTTTAAAATAGGAAAAGTGAAGAAATGAAAAGTGGGGACCTTTATTATTTTTTTTTCGGTCTTCAAAATTGTGTTACTGTTTACTTGGGGAAAGAGTAAGAAATTAACTAATAGGGGTGAGGACCTTTAGAGTAAGAAATAAAATAATAGGGCTAAGGACGTTTTATTTTGATCGAAGTACTATTTTCTTCCAGGGGCGACAAATATTTTTTTGCACCACGGCGCCAGATACCATAGAAACGGCTCTGAAATACCCTGTATTGCATTAATATTATTGATCCTCTGAGGATGGCCTTAGGCAATATGTAGCTCCAAATCCTTTTATTTGCAGATCCTATGTTGGTAGTCAGTAGTTGCTGGATATATCTAAATCTTAACCAACATTATTAAGATCGTAGATCACGTGTAGTCCCAGAAGCCATTTTAATATTTTTTAAAAGGTGTCTTCTACCCTTAAAAGTCAACCTAATAATAAGAATAATAAAATGTTTTTATTCGTTTCCGGCCTATTTGTTTTAGTAAGTCTCCCTTTGTTCGCCTCCGTATTCCCAAGTTGCCATGTCATCAGTTGCTGGATGATTGTATGGGATGTTTCAAACTTTCAATATCATTTATTACACTGAGAATTTAATCTGCTTTAATGACATTCTACCCTCCTTCGTATTACCGTTTACGTGCTTCGTAGCGAAAAGAAAGGACGCCCCGTGGCTGCGGCTTGGACGGGACTTGCTTTTAGAGTTTATTACTTGTTATCAAAAGCGTAATTATGTTTAAAAAGGTTTATTTATAAAGAACCTTAAAATCTTTTCAAGTAGTTATCAAGGTTTTAAATATTTATATTTTATTTAAAACAAGTAATTTACGTTAAAGAATTATTTTAAATACAGGGTGACACAATTGTCCGTTGTAGATTTTTAAATAATTCAAAAAAGACTACAAATTTCTAGATAAGGAAAATTGATACTTTAAATAAAATATCCTTAACAATTTTCAGTATTCGTAAAATGTATTCTTCCCCATTTAAAAAAATTTGCAAAAGCTCTGGGTTAAAAAAAATAACGCTTTTATTGACCTTTGAAAATTAGTTATAGATGATATTTTTGTTTGATTTTTTTCATAATCTTGAGTGTAGCAAATTTTTGTTTTTAAATAATTTTCTTAATCGCCATGTACTCCATTATTTAAATGTCAATAAATGCCTTATTTTTTGAAATAAGCATGTCTTATACTACAATTTTTTAAGAGAAAAAAATTAATATTTATTTTTCATGCGAAAAATGATAATTTTTATTTGTCATGAATTTTCTTAAAATCACATTTTTGGTATAGAAATTGACCAATAAAAGGGTTTTTCGTAAAACAAAAATAGGATTTAAGATTTTTATTATTAAGGTGTTTGCCATTTAAAGTGTACAATCTCCAATATTAGATTGTAAAATTATATTATGAAAAAAGTCTACAAATTAAGTGTCATAAATTCTTTCTTCAGTTTAAACGTTATGTAGTGAATAAAGTTTTGATCTTAAAAGTAATTTATTTAAATT